>WIPJ01067447.1:252017-256894 GCA_018155075.1 Cassiopea andromeda
AGAAGGAGAAAGTGATGATAAGTTTGATGAAGATGACAAACCACTGGCAGACCTTGTTCAATCAGATGTTGAGTCAATGTCAGAGTTTGAGGAAAGTGACTCTGAAGATGAAAAGCCACTGTTCTCTCTTAAGGAAAGCCAAATCAACAAAATCGTGAGTGAGAAATGTGAGTATGGCCACAATTCTACCATAGAAATTTGACAATGGTGATTTTAGCATCGCTACAACAGTTTGAACATTTTGCATCAGCTAACAAATGGACTGCAGAGGGCAAGGACCTTAAATTGCCTGCCTGTTTACAATGGCGTAGTGACAACGCATTTTCATGCATTAACTGATGCTCAAAAAGGTTCGTATGATCATCTTATGCAGAATTTACAGCTGCCCTGTGCCCGCTGTCTCAAAGGAGACGTTTTATACCGATTTCACTGCCCATCTGCTAAATGACAAGGAGGATCCGGTGGGATATTTGCATTCATTAAGGAAGTTTGAGGTAAGACTAACCCAACATTGAGTGCTGCCGCCAAAGCAGCCCTTCTTGGTTGTCAAGTTTTAACTGGTCTTCCTGCGGCCATGCCACTCAAGCTCTCAGAGCACAACCCAACACACAAGCTGACTGAATTTGTTTCTTTTTGCAAACAAATCCTAGCAATCTCCTTTTTCGCTGGGAATGCGCCCTTTCCTCCCCTGTGCCGCTGCCTTCATTTGAATATACCACTAACGTTGCCATGCCATTTTCTGTTGTCCGAGAATAAATGACTGTCAAGGAGCTTCAAATTCAACAGAGGGCTGTTGTTGCTGCCCTGTCCAAAATTCCCCATTCACAAGATCCACTCGTCAATCTGCAGGTTTTGCACAGACCCCCTTCAAGAGAGGATGGCGACAAACAATGAAGTGCAAAGTCAATCTGATGGACTGTGTGATGGACAAAGTCATTCTCCTCAGCAATGTGCAAATAACTGGACTGTGCATACTGTTCTATCTAATTATCTAATGTTTCTGAAGTAAGTGTCCCTTTAAATTATCATTGTTGGAGTTGCTGCTAACAATAAAATAAGCTATAGTTTGGAAAAATTGACTCTCAAGTACAATCCTATTAGAATTTTTGGGATGAAGTGCACCTTGTTGATGGCCTCTTTGTGTGGTATACGTCTGTTTCCAAGGGTCTCCCTAAACAAGTAATTCTAGCTCCACAGCAGTCAAATTGCTAGAGAATGCACTTAGGACCATCAAAAGACATATGGGGAATACCAGGTCATTGGGTAGGGTGAAAGAATGCTATTATTGGCCACATATGAATTCAGTCATATATAAGTTCATGCAAGGAATATATTAAAAGTACGTCCTCTTGTACTAAAGAAAAAACCCAACTTCAGCCAATGGTAATTAATGAACTGTGTACATTTGGGTCATGAACTAAATAGGGCCTCTCCCTAAATCAGCCAAGGGAAATAAGAACATGCTTGTAGTTAGTGATCATTTTACAACATGATGTGCAGCATTCCCAGCGCAAGATCAGAAAGAACCGACTGCTGCCAATATTGTAGCATCAAGGTTATTCTCTCACTTTGGGCTTTCAAAAATTCTTCATTCTAACCAGGGCATCAATTTCGAAAGCAATTTGATCAAAAGTATATGTGACCTCATGGGCATTAAGACAACCAGAACTACGGCATATCACCCCCAAGGGTATGGGCAGCTTGAGAGACAAAATAGGACACTGTAAATTGATCAAACTAATGCTAGTTGCCATGAATCAACAGGATTGTCCTTGTTCAAACTTGTAATTGGAGAGTAGCTTGTATGCTTATAGTGAGGGGTCTGGGAAAGAGCATTGATGACACGGGGTTAGGTATGAAGAAACCTCACTTCAATCATAAAGGTACATCTTTTCTCGCTAATAATTTTAAGAACTTTATGAATGATATCTGACATAATAACACTGATAATAATGACAGTTCTGATAAACTGGACACCAGGAAAGGAATGGTGATTGCCTCTCTAAACATTAACAGTTTACTTCCACCTGTAGATGAAATCGAGTATCTACTCAAAAGTCGGGGCATTGACTTTCTAGCATTAAATGAAACTAAAATTATTGACAAATTACCCGATAATCTATTTAAAATTAATGGGTACAAATTCATACGTACAATAGACACATCAGAGATATGTACGAATCTTTCGGCCTGACGCAGCTGATATCCGAACCGACACGTGAAACCGAACAAACTTCCACCCTGATAGATCATATTGCTGTCAGTAATGTAAGAAACATTTCAAAATCCGGTGTTGTCAGGACTGCCATTAGCGATCATTATCTCGTGTATACAGTAAGGAAGCACGTAGGAGGTATTGAACGAAAACTCAAACTAATATATACTAGGCAGATGAAAAACTTCAAAGAGGAAGCTTTCCTTTGGAATCTCTCTGCCTATGATTGGTCAAGTAACCTGTATTGCTTTGAAGATCTTAATGAAGTAATTGAAAAATGGATTAATATGCTTTCGTTAATCATAGAAACTCATCCCCCCTTGATGCAAAAGCGAGTGTCTGAAAGATATAGCCCTTGGCTGTCTTCCGGTCTGAAGGACTTGCTTAGGAGTAGGGACAATCTTAAGATTGCTGCAGTCAAATCTAAATCTGAAATACTTATGGCTGCATATAGGCAAGAAAGAAAAGAAAGCAAATAGGATGAATTCCGATCTTAAAAAGACATATTTCACAAACAAAATAGAGGAAGCGGAAGTTAATGTGAAGGAAACATGGTCAAATATCAACAAACTTATAAATAAACGATTGAAAACGACGACAAATCTTTAAGGGTTGATGGTATTACTATTTTCGATTCAAAAGAGATTGCTAACTCTAACGACGACAATCAGTTCTTTTGCACTGTTGGAGAAAGACTGAGCAATGATATACCTGAGACAAAAAATCCCCTTTTAAATGAGTATATTGTGAATCCTATAAATGCCACTTTTAGCTTTGCACCTGTTACACCTAAGCAGCTAATTGCGACTATCGGAAGTCGCAACCTCTCAGGGGTTTGGCCTTGATTGCATCTCAAGCTTTTTTCTTGAGGCTGGGATGACTGTTTTGGCCGGGTCTCTGAGTCAGCTCTTTAACATGTCCATGTCTCTTGGCATTTTCCCAGAAGATTGGAAGATAGCTAGGATCGCAAACATCTACAAGGATGGCTCAGAAGATGAAACTTCGAATTATCGCCCTCTATCTGTTTTACTGGTCATCTCTCGCCTTTTTGAAAAACTGGTTTATGATCAATTTTACGGCTATCTAAATATGAATAAACTATTCTCACAAAAATCCAGTTTCAGGTTACTACATTCCGTACTGACCTGTCTCTTAAAATGTACCAATGATTGGTATCTCAATTTAGAGAACAGTGAATATACAGCCGTCACTTTTATAGATTTAAAAAAGGCTTTTGATATGGTGAATCATGACATCCCTATACTGAAACTTGTGCGTTATTGGGTAAAAAACAAAGCAATACGCTGGTTCCGCTCATATTTAACAAATAGAAAACAGTGCTGTAAGGTATATGGGCAGCTTTCAGATCTTGAATCAATAACGACTGGAGCTCCTTAGGGCTCTTGCCTAGGACCCCTACTTTTCATAATATACGTTAATGATCTTCATTTCTCATTGAGACACTCGGATGTCAATATGTACGCGCGTTCTCTTCAAAGTCCATTCCTTTGATAAATGAATGCGTCAACGAGGACCTTGGGTATCTTAAATCTTGGCTTAATGCAAACAAATTGTCCCTCGATACGACCAAGACACAAAGTCTTGTTATAGGAGGTAGCAAGCGTTTGAAAGACAAAGAAAAAGAAGGGGGAGTAGAACCTCCCTCTAATGTAAGGGAAGAAACTGTTTCTATCATAAAGCAGGCAAAATATCTGGGAGTAATGGTTGATCAACTCTTGAACTGGAAAGAACAAATTTCTACCATTAAGAAACAAGCTTCCAGAGGAATAGGGATGTTGAATTACTCCAAAAAGTATCTTCCTTTTCTCACAATACAAAGCATGTAAAAGAAGTCTTGTAGATATTGCTGCCCTGTATGGGGAAGCTGTGGCTCCACAGCAATAAACGAACTAAAAAAACTTCAAAATCGGGCTGCAAGAATAGTTACTAACAGTAGATATGATGCTTCTCCCAAGCCTATCATCAAGAAACTTGGATGGCACACTGTTAGTGAAATTATTCAAATGGAAACTTTGAGTATGGTATACAAGTCTATCAATGATCTGGCTTCCACTTACCTTACAGAAATATTCTCAAGACTCTCGGATACAAATAAGAGAGAATTACGCAATACTAGATCTGATTTAGCAATTCCCATGCGAAAATTTGCAAATGGCCAAAAATGCTTCTCACACAAAGGCGTGACATTGTGCAATCGTCTCAGCCTAGAATCAAAATTGTCCCCGACTTTGAAACCTTTCAAAAAGCAAAGGAAACCTTGCACCTAGCTAATTCTCTCTCACATCACATTATACCTTATCATGTCCAAATCTACATTATTGTATACATTTTGCTAATGGTTGTATAGATCCTATAGTTTGTAGCTTTATTTTTATTTACGTGTAAATTTAGCCAGTTAGCAAAAAATTTTTACCCTGTATAAATATTATAAAATGAAATTGAAATGAAAAGTGTGCCTCTAAGGCAGTATAACGGACGACTTAGCATGACACTAGAGTTTTTAGTAGTACCTAACTTAGTAATTTGCTGTATGTAATATCTTGCTGATGATATCTACCCAACCACCTATATTTTGTCTGCTTAATGCTTTGTCTTCTGCAGCGCAGTTTCGTATCCTTGCTACATGCACTTAAATAATTGA
>WIPJ01067449.1:0-63916 GCA_018155075.1 Cassiopea andromeda
TTAAGTGAGTGTGACGCACGCGCAGAGGTAAAACATAACAACTTGATGTGAGACAAACCGTTAAAAATAGCGAATGACTACAGATAAAATTTCTGTGAACTTCACTCCAGAATAAAGGCGCTTTTCCTACGAGTGCTGTTGCTCATGCTCTACCAGTTTATACAGAATGCTTTACAATCAAGAAAAATGCACTATGAATTGCAAAAACGGGCAGCTACCGCACAACCTGGGAGATGTGTTGAAATCATGCAAATGAGAGCTAATTTGGAGATTAGTCTAACTCATGGAAGCCTTGCACTTCCTTTACCACCATTATTAACACCCCTTCGTTGTATTACGCATGTGTGTCGCATTGTGGAAGCCAGGCTTCACCCCAAGTTCAATTTACACTATAGGCAACCTAGGTTCGCCCCAGGTCGAACCCACCTCCAGACCATGGCTGGATCAAACTCGGGCCGAAACTGGGTCAGGTCGATTTACATTGGCAAACTTGGGGCGAATGTAGGGCGAACCTGGGGCGAGCCCGGGTTAGTTTTTGCTGTGTAAATTGGCTGTAAGTGTGAATCGGTGCTTCTATATCATTGCTAAGTGCAGCGTAAAATGAAAACGAGACTGCGATGCTTCCCCTAGGTATAGCGTAAAATGACAATAAGGACATAACGATGGTTTCCCTAAGTGTAGTGTGAATGCATGTATGATAATGCATTCCCTAATTCGTTGTCATAATTTGCGTCGCTATCTTTCTAGAATGCAGGGCTGTAAAGCTACGACGACCCACTATTATGACGACTCATTTTTGACCCTTACACTGCACCATAGAGTCAGTCCTTGCTGTTAGGGAACAGCATTCACTTCAATAGATTATCATTGGTTTCTTATAGATTATTATTTTTCTTGCCTTTCCCTTATTGTTCTTATCTTTTTTATAACGGGTACATCCTTCTTCTATTGTTTTTGTTATATTTTATACTTCAGTTATAAATTACCATTTCTTGACTATTTTTTAAATCCAAATTTATACATAGGTTGATATATTTCTCCAGTTGGGCTAATTTATCAGTTCCAAGGTATGCATCATATTCTTCTCTAATTTGGCTGATAGACTTAAATTCAGCGTTTCCTCTGCTACCTTCACTTTAAATTTCTTTTTGTGCCATTTCTTGATACCACATATTCAGGGTCCATAAAAAGGTCAAGATTTTCTCTCGCAGTCACTTCTATACGTCATGTCGTCACTCCAGATTTTTTCCAGACTTACTGGGCCTTCTCAAAAGAGCTGGCATAAATTTAAAAATCGTTCTTCCGGCTTGCAGCCATAGAGACGCTGCTTGTTGGGGATAAACAGCAGCGATGATATCACATAGCTCCATTCATGATATCAAAGCATTCACCCTCTCATTCTGGGCTTCTCACTTTGCAATTGTTCTTCAAAAAGTTCTCCTCCTCTTCCAATGCCTTGTCAAAGATGGTTGGCAACAATGAATTCTCTTTTCGAATCGTCCATGTTACAGCGTTTTCTTTCTTTCTCTTGTTCTCTTTCCTACAAATTCACCAGTAACTGCAAGGTCTTCTAGGTTATTTTTCCTCATTATGTACCCTAAAAAGTACTTTATCTATTTGAAATGTTTGACATGATGCTGCTTTTTTGAATTGTGTTTTTTAGAATTTCTTCATTTGCCATCTTTTCTACCCATTTCACTTTTTCCATTCTTCCCATAGATCACATTTCAGCCACTTTTATCTTTCTAATATCTGCCTTGTTTAGTGGTATCGAATAGTGCTTGTTTAATACTGCTTCCCATGGAGTTTTAGTATCAAAACTATCAGGAATCTTTTTCCACATCAATAGATAAAGAGAAGCTTTCTTTGTTGTCATTCTTTAATAATGCCTGCATGTGACAGCAGTTTAATTCTTATTTAAATTCCATAATCCGTTTTGCTTCCCTTTTTCCATATCGGGCATACTATACCCTTCTTTCGGTAATTTCGGAGCTCTTCATGACAGCAACAAAATAACTATGAATGGCTTTTCTCATGACGCATGTATTTCATGATTTACAGACGGTGAAAATTCAGCGTAGTTGATTTCCAAGGAGCAGTCTGTTTATAAGAACAAGCAATTACAAAAAGAGAAAGAAAGCAAGTACATATCATACAAAAGTACATATAAGTTCAAAACATAGAGGAAAAAGACAAGGAAAGAAAAGATGGAAAAGATAAAAAAGTAACTGAAGGAAAATAGATTTTAACAAAGTGCAATGTTTTATGATATGGATACTCATTTAAACGAGTTTATCATAGGGAGTCAGTCAGCCGTTACGCAACGTCATTTCCACTGTTTTGGAGACCGTCTCTTCCGCTCAAGTAACGCTTCTCAACTTGAAGGAAGCAATGTGCTAGCAGTGGTCTCCTTCTCCGTAAGAGAAACTACGTAACGAATGAATTACAGTATGCTATATACCTCCTATATCAGTGTTTCTCAGTTGTTGTTTTGCAAAGCCACTTAATGGGAATAGAAAAAATGTAACTTGCCCCCCCCACTTGCTATAGATAAGGTCATTGTCTATAAAAATTTTGCAAGCATGTCTGTTCCATGAGGTGTTATGCACCACCTTGATCGCATCGAATTGTGCCCCTCAAGGTTGGCGCGCGCTCTATTCATTGAGCTTTGAGTCTTCAATAAAACCTCGTTTCCCTGTTTGCGTTCGCGCTCTTCCACCAAACCATTCGTTGTCGTGATAGCAGGTGGACTCAGAAATAGCGTTGTATAACAATAACTGCAATAAAATAGATAGTGTGGGACAAGCTATTTTTGTGGCACATCTCGATTTAGATCATGCAGTCAGCTGCTTTGAATTCCAGTCAAGCTAAATATTGTAAGTCAATCATAAACTTTTCAATTCATTTCTAGTAAAGCTAAGAATGATACCTCTCTTCAGCTGATATATGCATGCCCTAAGGCAGGTTGTCATGAACAACAAGATTTATAAACAGGCAACAATAAGATTTATAAATAAATAACAACAAATAGACATTTTATTTCACAATAACTTGGATGACTGCTTACATGGCAACTCAAATGTGCAAGCATCAACACATAATTCATGATATATCCTACTGCACAGAAAGACTAGATAGGCTAATGTTCTTCATCCTATAATTCATACAGTATCACTGCAGATATTGTTGCATTGGGAAGCAAATTTAACTTTTACGACTTGTTTTAACGCAGTACAAATGTCTATGTGTGCTACAAACAGCGGCCGCGCATCTATTGGGTATTTTCATTTCCTTTGTTCATTTTATATATTTCAGGAGGGTGACCCTTCAGCAAAGGCTGTTTGTCAAGGGACCCTCCAACAAAATTTACAATGCTTCTAAATAAAGTTAGCTAGAATAATAGAGAACTAAGTTTTGAAATCTAATTACAATGTAAGAATACAATAGTAATAAAAGAAGCTTAGAACAAAATATTTACAGTGGCACCAATGACTTTTTAACTGCATGTAGGGTGGCTGCCTGTTTTGGCCCAACTGAGAGGCTATTCCAAAGTTTTGCTGCTCTAAAGCAAAAAGACTTTTGGCCATTTGCTGACTTCTTATTAGGGAGCCTCAAATCTGTCTCAGTATTATGAAGGTTCCTCGAGCAGAGATTTGAATATTTTATAAACATGCTACCTAAGTATTGTAGAGAAAGCTGGTGTTGAGATTTGTAGACCATGGCTTTATATTCACTATTACCAAGTTCATCAATGGTTTTCCAACCCAGCTCATGTATAAGTGGTCTGCTGGGGGCATCAATGCTGCCGCTAGTTACTATTCTTGCAGCTCTGTTTTGAAGTTTCTGCAAATGATTAATCCCAGTAGAACCACAGCAACCCCAAACTGACCAACAGTATCGAAAATGTGGCTCAACAACACCTAAGTATAATGTTTTCAAACTGTCTAGTGGTAGGAAGAAGGCATAGTTTAAGATACCAAGAGCTCTTGAGACCTTATTGGAAACTGATTTAATATGCTCCTTCCAGTCCAGGCAACTATCAGTGTAGACTCCTAGGTATCTAGAACTTTGGACCAGGCTAGCTCATCACCATTAATGTTTAGTTGTAAACCTTCATTCCTATCCTTAAGGATTTTATACCTTTGCTTTGTGGAGATGAGCATTGAACTTGTTTTCACAACATTTAGAGAAAGTTTGCTACCAAGTGCCCAGTTGTTTAAGATCACTGTTAATATCCTCATTTAGTTGGGCCAAGTTGTGTGATTGGTGGCAAATACTGGTGTTATCAGAATACATGTGTATATTAGAGTGTAGGACAGCTTGTGGGAGATCATTTATGTACATTAGGAATAATAAGGGACCAAGGCAAGCAAGGGCGGATCTACGGGGGAGGCCGGGGGGCCATGGCCCCCCCAAACGGTATGATTTCACACTGAGAGAATTTGAATTAAAAAGACAACCAATACATAAATTAAACATGTAAATGAATAAGATGAAAGTTTTTGCATAACAAGAAACTAGTTGCATATCAAACGTGGGGACGCAAATCCATTTCATTTAAAGGGGGGGGTGTACGTTCAAATTGTTTCAAAAACAGAAAAAATAGCAGTGAAATTGCATTGTTTTTGAGAAAACCTCGAAACGGCCAGATTTTTTTAAAGATTTTGAAACTATAACGCATTTGCACCCCTGCCTTTTTGGTTCTATTTGGAAGAGTTCAGCCTCCCCCCTGGCAGCTTCTTGATCCCAAAAATTTATTCAGAGAATGCAAAATAATGCAGGTACATTTTCTCAATTTGCTCATTTTCAAATTTTGTCACATTTTGCCACCCTGGCTAAACTTCACGCAACTTCACTAACCAAAGTTGAAAATGTTTAGTGAAATGTTTAGTCGTTTTGCCAGGGCTTTAGAGGTCGGTTTCTTGAACACACGACTAATAATGTCATGCACGAGCTCTGATGCGTCATAGTTCCTCTACCTCGTCATGCGCGAAAGATGCTGACCACCAACAGGTGGCACAGTTGTCACTTGCATTATAAAACATCCCCTGTCAATATAATTATGTTGTTACTTCGCTTGGATGTTTGTCTCAGTAATGAAGTTTTTTAATTTTCTAGTGTTCTGAGAGTGGGTAAACCTTCTTATGAAATATTTTGGTAGAAAAGGGGCGTTGCCCACGTTCTGTGAGACTTTGAAGGGCGTGTCTACAAAAATTTTCCAGCCCCCCTTTTCCTTCGTAAATGGCCCTCCCCAAACTCAAACCCTGGATCCGCCCCTGAAGGCAAGAGCCATGTGGTATGTCTCTATCAATACTCTCTAAAATGAATCAACACCAATGACCCTACAGAACTGTTTTCTGTTCAACAGATAAGATTGGAACCAAGCAACTTAACGGCCTAGGACTCTATTATGTTCCAGTTTTCTACATAAAATTCCATGGTCAACAGTGTCAAAAGCCTTTTTCAAATAAATAAATACCAAACCCACAAGCTCTCCAGCATCCAACCCACTGTACCAGTCATCAGTGCTTTTGTTGAGACAAGTCAAAGTGGAATGAAGTTATCTAAAACCAGACTGGCCAGGACAAAAAAGGTCATTAGCCCCAATACATTTGCACAGTTGGTTAGCAATTAACTTTTCAAAGAGCCTTGAGATGACTGCAAGTACAGATGTAGGACAATAGTTTGATTGGCCAGTTTTTTCCCCTACCGTAAAAATTGGGGTGACTCTTGCTACTTTCTAGAAGCTTGGAAATTGACTTATTTTCATTGATGAATTAAATAAGAAAGCAAGAGGTTTCTCAATGAGAAGTAAGGCTAGCTTCAGGAAGTTGCAAGAGATAGTTATTCCTAAGCTCTTTGTTGTCTTAAGTTTGGCAATTGCATCCCTGATGTCCTCAATACAGATGGTTGTGAAATGAAAATTGGACTGATTTTTATTTATAATATAACGGCCTTGCAAGATTTGATTTGGAACCTGGGGAATTTTCTTTGCAAGGTTATTGCCAACTAAACAAAAGAAGCTGCTCATCTTAGTTGAAATATCAATCTTTGCAGCAGGAGGGCAGTGCCCCACAAAGGATTGTCAAGAAACAGCTTTCTCTTCATAAAGCAATTACTTCTCTTAAAACTACAGCAAGATAGAGCATCATTCACTCTCCCGTCACTTACATTTGATATGAAGGACGATGCAAGGTCATAGGTATCCCCTGTGGAGCTTCATGTTATGACAGGGTACTGTATGCCCGGAATGATAGAAGATCTAGCCAATCATGTGATCTTAGTAGCTGTTACTGGACCATTCTCATAAAACGTAAACCCTGAGTGTAAGAATAACTCTCTAGCCATCGACAAAAATTAGGTGAAATTAGCAGAGTATTGGTGAAAATACAATGCTCAGTAGTTTAACAACGCAGTTGGAAAATGATTTTTGAAAATTAGAATGTTGCATTCGTTTGAGATTGTTTTCAAAATTACATCCGCTCCAACTTCTTTCACCTCAAGATCGGCTTTGTGCTGGAAGCCGTCAGGTGCAGAAAGACCTTGCAATCAATACTTCTATATACGTACGTGGGAAATATCTCCCCTACATTTGTCACTTAAAAACAAAAAAGTGACAGTTGAGAAATAAATGAAGATGAGAATCTTTGCAAAGAATTTTGTTTATTTTGGAAATCGCTTCCGTTGGAAATGGCGTGTGGTAAAGCTACTATATGGTATTAGTCGAATTTGGACTTGCATTTCTTTGCAATGAGATTGAGTAATGCTCGCTCAAGCGAAAATAAGTCTTTGAGGTTCCATCAAATACCAGGTGAGGGTCGTAACAAGCAATTGCGGCAACGACGGTTAAACAATATACGTCAAGTCAATAGTCAAAGTCGTTCCCGCTCCCAATAGAGCATAGGGCGGCGCCTACCTCCGTTTCTATGGCCCTAGGCCACGCATCTGCGAATGCAGTGACGACTACAGCGGGGGGCTAGTCCACTGGTAGCTCCGCGTGTTTAACTTCCCCACTCCTTTCTCATTTATCGAGCGCCAGAAGAGAAGGCAGCGAGTACCATTTTAAAAGTCTTTGGTATGACTTGGCCGGGGCTCGAACCCATGACCTTCTGATTGTGAGGCAGACACTCTAACCAGTGGGCCATCACACCGGTTGACCCACTGCTGGTGCTGCACTCTCATCTTCCCAAGGTTATACTTTCTTTCCATCAGCAGGAAATCGTCAATCTCGATAATTTCACCATCACCACCTACAATAGGAATGGAATAGCAGCCCTATAATAGCAAAAAGATGCTTCCAAAAGTTCGCACAGAAGCTGGTCGAAAATCATTCCTGTTTCAGGGATCAAAATTATATAACAAACTACCTGATGCGCTGAAACAAGAACAGTCTATAATGAATTTCAAGAGACAATGCGATCAACTTGACAGTGAATTTAACTTTTAAATATGTATTCTATGGATGTTTTTTTCTTTTTTCTTTTTTTCTTTTTTAAATTTGATATCTTTAATTTCTTTAACTTCTAATTTTTAACAGGACCTTGACTGATAGCAGCTTCTTAGCAAGCTGACCAAGTTTTTATCCTGTATAAATATAGATTATTATTATTATTATTATTATTATTAAAAAGGAACAAGACGAAAATGACTGCTACAATTTTGAATTTTTAATCGCAATATAAGGTTAATTTGTGCAATTTTCATATATTAGCTGTAAATATTCACGTAGATCATTCATCTAAAGATAGGAAAGAGAAAGGCAGAACTGAATGAACTTAATGAATTGTGCTAACTAACATTTTCTCCTCCACCGGTTATCGCAGAAGCTTTGCCGAACATTCTTCCCTGATTAAATTATACCAATCTATGACTGTATGGTGGGATATGCTGAAAAATGTCGATGTTGCCGACATGCTAATTACAATAGCCCAAGCATAGATAATGCATACAATATCGCCAAGTGGTAATTTTGAGTTCGCAAAACATGATCCACTTCTTATGCTTTTTCTCTTCCCACAGCGACGACGAGGGTATTTCCAGTGGTATCCATCGTTGATGTTGTTTCTGACCTGCATGACCATATCTGATCTCCATCTTTGCATCGGGTATCTTATGACTGGCTTTAGCAGGCCTCTTACCTTTAGCAAATTTATCAGGTGCAAATTTCCTAGCATTATAATTTGCATCAACTCTTTGATATCCATGTTAGCTATCGCTCTGTAAAACTTCGAACAATTAGTATGTATCAAATAAAGATAGTGGCTTTCTCGTAGGAGATAATAGGCATACATACATATATAGTTTATAGCAGGAAACAGGGTGACGCCCACTCTTAATGTATTTAATTCATTCATGGTGTCATCGAAACAAAATTCAAACCCCACTTCTTATCATTCTATCAATTTCCTCTCCCAAAGTCTTACAAATATATGTTGCATATATGTAATAGTTGAAACTCAAATAAGACAAATTTCAAACTATCTATTATCACCCCCCCAGGCCTACACACACCTGAACTGGATCGGTGGGAGAACAAATATAAATTCGAGACAAGAGCTTGGGGAGCGTTTATATGCTATATATATATCTGCATAAATCGGTGAAAATGTATTTGCCAAAATGGCCCTGTTTTATAGCACAGTCCTGAAAGTTTGTTGTCTTTGAAAAGTTGTTTTTACAAAGTAGAATATAGTTCTATTCATCATCGGTCTTCATGCTAGGGAAGAGGAACCCGTAGTTGATAAAAGTTGTACTCTATATATAGCCTCAGTGAATTATTGGGGGAATGCCTCCCTGCTCCAGCGTCTACAGGGCTGCCGCAATTGCCATCTCGTGCATCTGACCTTTGCAAAGCTGCTGGGGCAAATCGCTTGGATTAGAAATTGTAAATTATGTTAATACTGATTGGTGCATAGTTACCCCATGCTTCTACCCCCCCCTTCATTCCGACCCAATTTAATACGGGTATATTTACTATCGCTTCTTATGCTATCACCTCATTCTGATTTTGCCTTCTTTTCATTCATAATAACCTTTCCCATGTTAGTCACAGCAATCCATGACGTTTAGTTGCCAATTTTCTTCTTTGCCCATTGCGATTCATTTCTCACATTTTACAGCCAAGAAAAGCTTAGTGATTTTTAGATTAAGTTGTTTGAAGTTCCCATAGTTTTACATAGATAGTTGTTGGTCATTTTCTAGATATAAGCTACTACTTAGTTTTTAGTTAGTTAGAGTGATTTAGTGTGTCGTTGCGTACTTGGTGCTTCAGAAAGACCTTGTATACGAATTGATTCGAGGAAAAGATAAAGTTTGTAAAAACCGTATCTGGAGTGTTCTTTCTTTTGGAAAAAACTCGCACTCTCTGAATAAAGATTCACACCACCACGTATTTCATCATGAGGAATTTTTCAAGCCCTCCCCTTCCCCCACTTATAAGCACTCTCCTCTTATTAAGGACATACCTAAGAGTAGCAAGGTAGGAACAGGGCCGCGAAGATATTTAAGTGATTCTGGGGTGAAACATATCTATCTACATTATGTGGCCTCCTAGAAATTGAGACTTGTGAGGCTTCTAGGCCTTAATGTTTTAGGGCAACTTCCCCTACCACCCTCATGGTGGGTCAGAGTAGAAAAGAGACTTTTTAAAGGTATCTCGGGTATTAGGCCAAATACACTCTTTGCATAAGACAATTATCATTCTGCTTGAGCGTCAAGTTTCTCAGCTGTTCCCGAAATTGAGCCTGAGATTTTCTTTGTAGTTTTTTAGCTTTTAATACAATAGACTGGCTAAAGTGGTTTACCTTAGCTTTCGTTATCTTTTATACTCGGTTTTGAATTCTATGTTCAACATTTTGGATGCAATAATGAAGCAAGGCCTAGGGAATTCTCGAAAATTGAGCCTTGCAATTTTCTTAAGATTCTCCAAAGATTGTTGTGGCCATTTGAGCATCATTCTCTTATGAAATTTTCTGTTGTAAACAACATTTAAGAAACTGGGAGACAACATTGAATAATGAGTTTCTTGTATAGCTAAGAGCACATACATGTATAGTGTGTCTCTTTTCGGAAATGATAAGGAAAATTTTGCAAGGAATTAGCTTTTCTGATAAAGAATGAATATTTCTATTGGAAAATTTAGCTGTCATTCCAGGGAAACTCAACGTATTTATACTCTCAATATAGCCAGGTAAAGCGTAAGAATCTCACTGTAGCAACGGTAACTCTAACCCTAACCCTAGTAGGTACTAAAGATGATTCATAATCAGATTGTAGCGTTGTATCTCCGCATAGTCTTCAAGTATTTTATGGGATGAAATAGGCTTAATAAAAACAATCCCTTTCTCCACCATCTGATGTGAAAATCGTATGTTTGAAAGATGCTCTTTGCAGAATACTGCTCGCGGAGGAGCTATACTGCGCCATATTCTTTACCCAGCCCCTGAGCTTGTTAAAACTCATCGTTCTGAAGAGCCTAGCCAAGAAGACATAAATAGAAACCTTCAGTGGAATAATTGCAACAGATAAACTATGAAAAATATGATAATAGTAGAGAAAAGAATAAAATGTTACTCTGAACAGGATTTTTCTGGCGTATGCTTCTGAGAAGCTAAAAATTTTCCATAATTCATGTAAGACGGTCAGAATTCATGACGCAAAGTTATAGCCCCTACCCTCCAGCTCAAAATCCGAATGCAAAATGTGCAATAAGACACAAGATAGAAAACTGAAAAATCTAGAATCATCTTTAACTATTTAAATTGAGGTTAAAAATTGGTAATAAATTTGCTTGAACTGTACCTTGTGTTAGAACTAGTGTAACGCAATGAGCTTTCTCAGATTCTTCTCGCATTTCGCATCTTTTACTTTTAAGAAAAAGTTTATAAGAATATTAAGGTTGAGATTTGCTGATATCGAAGAATTATTGTAAAATAATGCTAGGCTGAACTTTCACGACGACTTTGAACTTACGCTGTACACTGGAGTGAAAATTCTCCTGTTGCACAAACTGTGGTTGCACTAGCAATACAATATTTATTATTCAGCTCCACTTTCATTCTCTTTCATGGTGAATTTAGACATCCACGGAGGTTTGAATATATCATTCCTCTCCATTTTTAGGAGTAGTATTTAAGAATAATGTAAGGCTCAAAACCCAAAAAATCAGAATATTGAAGCGCAACACTGCCTGGTCTTAAAAAAGGGCCTTGGGAGAGAATATTCCACGCTCCCCCCCCCACTTGGTATTGGTAGGATCATTATCTATAAAATTTGTAAAGCTATACTACCTCCAACGGGTGATACATGCCCCCTTCAGCATTGCATCGCGGTCCCCAAAGGGGGCGTACGCCACTATTTGAGAAACGTTGCTTTATGGGCTTTCAACCTTGACTACACTCATGTAGTCGATTCTACTTATAACTACACACTTTCAGTACCGCAAAAATGTAGAAATGGGATAAAACTATAAGTGATGCATATTTGAAAGTTTCTATATGACAGTTGATACAAGCAGAGCAAGTGTGGTATGCAAGTTTTGGACCTCGCACTATCAATCTCGGTCCATCCTTTATACCGCTACCACGGCTTCCGCTTTTTAGCACCACTGTCAGAATAGGAGTGTAAGCACAGCCAAGCATTCTGCAGAAATCTGCATTAGCAGTTTGAGCGCCAAAACGTTAGGATTGCAAGAAGGAGAAGACTGGCAGTCAGGGGAGGATTATTGGGTGATTATTTGATGACAAAGGCATGTATATACAAGGCCAGGGCAAGGATTTTGGTGAGTTGTATTTTAGTTGTACCTTCCCTCCCCTAAGGAAAACCTGGAATTTTCTTGCATACTCAGAAAGTATAGAAGGAGGGCTTTCATATGGTATATAATTTGCGTATATTTAGTGAGTATCACATTGTTCATATCCGCCCGTGTTTGTTTCAATCACTAAAATTTACATTGGCGACGAGGATACAAAATGTCACAGCTACCGCTCCAACCTATGCCTTCGCTTGATCCAGACACGGCTGTGGGTGCAAGCCTAGCAACACGCTGGAAAACGTGGCTCGATGATTTTGATACTTTCTTGGTGGCCAGTGGTATAACCGATAAAAAGCAGCAACTTGCACTTCTTTTGTATCAACCTTGTCTACGTATCAGCGAGAATTTCAAACAAATACCTGACACTGTCGATACAGTCGTGTTGGATACAGCGAAAACGAAGCTCACAGAGTATTTTGAGCCCCAGAAGAACCGTTGATACGAAGTTTTTTGCTTCCTACAGGCCAAGCAAGAACAAGGGGAATCCTTAGACAACTTTCACACTCCTCTTCGGTCACTTGCGGAAACATGTGAATTCGAGAATCCCGACATTGAGATAGACGAACAAATCATAATCGCAGTTACATCTTCACGTATATGTAAAAGTGCTCTTAAGGATACTAAATACACATTGAAGGACATGCTTCTAGATGGTCGTCGTTCTGAAACTAGCCAAGTTCAAGCTCGTGAAATTGAATCAAAAGATGCCCTGACAGCTACAGCGCATTATATAAAAACTCAGCCTACTGCGGACAATCTTAAACAACAGCGCTGTGGTTATTGTGGTTGTCAGTTTCCTCATAAAGGCACATGTCCCGGTGGGGGAAAAGAGTGTAACAAATGTGGAAAGTTAAACCATTATGCTAGTGTGTGCCGCGGGAGAAGACCCCGCAAACGCCAAAACAAAAGAACGAAAGAAATCGAACCGCTGGAGTTGACAATGAAAATGATTCCAGTGCTTCTGATAATTATCTATATTCGCTTGCAAACCCTTCACTAAACTACAGAAAGGAAACTTCCAAAACAAAGATTACAGTTGGTGGCCATAAGTTCGCGATTACTGTTGACACTGGTGCAAGCATAAATGTCATGGATCAGGAGACGTTTTCAAAGCTGAAAGGCATTTCATTGCACCAAACAAATGTGAAATCTACACATACAATGTGACAAAGCCAGTAAAGTTTTTTTGGAAAATTCGATGCCCTCATGGAGACTCGCAGACGATACACGACATGTACGTTCTATGTAGTAAACCATCACAACAGTGAATGTCTTTTGTCTTCACAAACAGCTCAAGACTTAGGACATGTTAGCCTACATTTGAATCGACTTCAGAATAAACATTCAGCTAAGACAAGCGACAAAGCAGCGCAAAAGATTTTTAACGAGTATCCAGAAGTTTTGACGGGTGTTGGAAAGCTCAAGTGTCATTCCCTGACATTGAATATAGATCCTGACGTGATTCCCCAAGCGCAGCCTCAAAGGAGAATTCCAAATCACATACGCGACAAGGTGGAGAAAGCAGTAAAGGACCACGAAAAGTAAGGAATTATAGAACCAGTTCCTGATACTCAGGCTACTCCTTGGATTTCTCCAATTGTAGTGGTTCCTAAAAAGGACGGGACAGTTCGTATTTGTGTGGATATGCGCATTGCTAATACTGCTATCAAACGTGTCCGACTTTTGATGCCAACTGTCGAAGATGTCAGTTATGAGCTAAATGGAGCCAAATTCTCCTCCAAGCTTGACCTTTCTCAGGCATACCATCAGCTTGAACTTGATGAGCAAAGTCGACATATAACAACCTTCAGCACTCATATAGGCCTTTTCCGGTATACTCGCTAGAATTATGGTACAAATGCAGCTGCGGAGTTATTCCAACACACCTTACAACAGCATTTACAGGGTATCAAGGGTGCTAAGAATATTGCTGATGATATTCTTGTGTTTGGTAGCACTCGGGATGAACATGACAGAGCATTTGAAGCATGCATAGAGATATTGTAGAAAAAAGGACTTGTCCTGAACAGTTCTAATTGCAGTTTTCTCAAAAGAGAGCTCGCATTTTTTGGTCAAATCTTTTCACAAAATGGCACACGACCAGACCCTGAGCGAGTGGAAGATCTCAACAATGCTACAGTGCCAACCAATATTCAAGAGGTGCGTAGTTTGCTTGGCATGGCCAACTATAGTGCCAAGTATATACCAAATTTGCAACTATAGCTAGCCCTTTACTAGAGCTGACCAAGAAATATGCATATTTTCAATGGCAAACAGCTCATCAGAAAGCCTTCAATAATTTGAAAGCAGCAGCCCTCACAACCGCTCCAAGTCAAAAAATACCATAATCACTGTCGATGCAAGCCCAGTAGGAGTTTCTGGAACCTTAGCACAACAAACCAAAGATTCTGGTGATTATCATGTCTTAACCTATGCCAGCAGAGCTTTACCTCAATTGAAAAACAATATTCTCACACTGAGAAAGAGGCTCTCAGTTATAGTCTGGGCTATTGAAAACTTTCACCTATATTTGTTTGGTCATCAATTCACTTTGATAACCGATCACAAGCCTCTGGAAACAATATATGGACATAACAAAGCCAAGACATCTGCCTGAATTGAACGGTGGATTCTTCGCGTACAACCATACGATTTCTCGGTTGTTCATAAAGCAGGCGCATCAAATCCAGCGGATTACATGTCAAGGCATCCGACTAAATCAAGTGTTTCAGCACAAGAACAGATTACAGAAGAATACGTTCAATTTCTCGCTGTGAATGCCATCCCCAAAGCTATGTCCATGGAAGAAGTCATGGAACCATCTACTGATGATGGAGAAATAAAAGGTCTCTGAGCAGCATTTAAACTAAATCGCTGGGACATGGACACTGTCAATCCATTTAAAAGTGTCCAAGATGAACTCACTATCGGTCCAAACAATATTATATTACGCGGAATACGAATTGTTCTACCAGCTTCACTTAGACAAAGAGCTATCGATATTGCACATGAGCTTTACCAAGGACTGTCGAAGACTAAAGCCTTGATGAGAAAGAAATTCCGGTTTCCAGACATTGACAAGCTCACAAAAGATAAACTTGATCGTTGCATTCCATGCCAAGCTGTAGGACAACCAGCTCCTCTGCAACCTCTACAAGTGTCGGAAATACCCACTGGACCCTGGAAAAAGGTTCACATCGATTTCTACGAACCTATGTCAACAGGTGAATATCTGTTAGTAATTATTGATCGATACCATCTTTTCCGATCGTAGAGATGGTGAAATCATCAAGAGCCAAAACCATAATACCATAGTTAGACAAAACCTTTGCAGTTCATGGTTTTGCTAATCAGATAACAACAGACAATAGCCCCCCATTTAACGGTGATGAATTCCAGACCTATTTGTCACTGTTGGACATTGATTATATCCCTGCAATTCCCCAATGGCCTCAAGGCAATGCTGAGGTAGAGCGCTTTATGCAGCTCATTGGCAGAGCTACTCAAACAGCACAAGCAGAAGGAAGGGTATGGCAGCAAGAATTGTCTCGCTTTCTATTGCAATACAGATTAACCCCACACTGCACCACCAAAGTTCCACCAGCAGAACTTTTTTTCAATCGTACTATTAGTGGGAAATTGCCAATGTTACTACGGAAAACAATTGTTGATAGACATAGAGAAGCCTGCAATAATGATCAAAAGGAGTAGCAGTACAACAAAGAGTACGGTGATGTCAAAAGACGAGTCAAATATAGCGAAACAGCAGTCGGAGATTTCGTGTTGGTAAGACAGCAAACAAAACAAGTTGACCACATGTTTTGATACAAACCCGTACGTTGTCGTTGAAAGGAAAGGAGCACAGGTAATTGCAGTAAATAAAGATCAACGTAAAGTAAAGCGCAACGTATCGCATTTCAAAAGAATATCAAAACCAGAAAACTGGGATTCAGATAATGATGATGATGATGATGATGATTTGTCAAGTCATATTTCTGAACAGAGAGATCAAGAACATTCTTCACCAGCGATAGTTCGGAGATTAGCAAGACAGATAAATCCACCTGACAGGTTCGGATGTGCAATACCTTCCAGTATACTGCCGTGATAAGGACGCTAAAAGAAAAGGAGTGATGTAGTAAAGAGACATTACAACAACTGGAACCCAGACTCTTTTTAGTATTATGTAATTGTCTTTAATTGTATTTTTTGAAGTAGCATGGCCGAAGCGTGTTTGTTTCTATTGAGTGTTGGCCTATTAATAATCACTATAATTTACTGATACATTGAATACAAGGTTCAAAAGGGCTTCCTTCCCAAGCTATCCAGAACTTTAGAACACACTGCTCAATGTAATCAATGCAGCTACAACTAAACAAAGGTCCCTTATCGTCACTCTACTTGATGTAAAAAATGCTTTTGGTGAAGTCCACCACAACCTCATACCCGAAATTCTTAGGTATCATCATATTCCTGACCATATACAACAGCTTATAATCGGTCCCTACTCAACTTTTCAGACATCTGTCATTACAAACTTTTTACAAACTCCATTTATTATGGTGGGTCGTGGAGTACTCCAGAGGGATTGCCTAAGACTTTAACTTTCAACCTTATTAACTCTCGCCATCAGGTGCACTGGTCTCAATTTGCGGACAACGCAGCTGTTAAAACTGGCCTTAAAAACAAAAATCAAATCTTACTTAACCTTTTCACTAGATGGTGTGCTTGGGCTAATATGAAAATCAGGGTAGATAAATGCGCAACATTTGGAATAAAACAGTTTTCTACATCGTCTACGCAATACTTTCCGAAACTCATAATTAACCATGAAGTTGTTCCTAATATTGACATTGGAAAGTCTTTTAGATATCTTGGTAGACTACGCTATGGACAAAAAAATTCACATGTCGGAGGTTCTCGATCTTCTCCAAGACTTAATGAACAGAATAGATAGTCTTTCTTGTCATCCAAGCAACAAACTCTTAATATATCATCAATTTGTGCTATCCAAACTGTCCTGGCATCTTACTGTTGCTGATCTTAGTAAAACATGGGTTGTCCAAAATCTCGATTACATAGTTACTAACTATATGAGGCAATGGCTTGATCTTCCTTTCAGTGCAACTTTAATCACACCAATCCTTAAGAAGTCTAAATATGGAATTGATCTTATTTTACCGTCAATTACATTTACTCAATGTCAGACGGTCATTAGGAATTCTCTGAAAATTTCTTGATATCAATGCTGTGTGGGCAGCAACTAGTAGTGGCTCTAATATTCAATATAATGAATATAAGAATACAAAGCAGGTTATAACTGCTATTCAAAAAGACCATGAAGATCGTATCAATCATGAACTAACATCACAAGGTTTCATCATGTCTTCCATTCTTAATTTCTCCAATAGTAAAACTCGTAGCCTATGGTTCGCAGTACAACAGAACTTGCCTAACAATATATTCAATTTCATGATTAAGTATCTAACCAACACTTTGCCAACTCGCAAGAATCTCTATATGGTCTCTTTCTGATTCACGCTCGTTTTGTCTCCATCCTGAAACACTTCAGCACGTTGTTTTGAGTTTCAAATCGTACCTAGAGGATGGAAGGAACACCTGGCGTCACACTTCTGTCCTACTTTGGGTTGCAAACTCATTTTCCTCTCTACAGCGCTGCCGATTATGTGCTGATCTCCCATCTTTCTCATCACCTTCACTAATCACCAGTGATTCTCTTCGGCCTGATTTGACCTTCATTTCTCCCGACAATACTCTCTATATTTTAGAATTAACGGTGGAATTCGAAACAAATATCGAATTAAATAGTGAGCGCAAAGCTATGAAATACAACCTCCTTCTACAAGACGTACGCTGACAGTTTCGCACAACATATTTCATAAATCTATCTATTAGCGCCTTTGGCATATACGAAGCATCATCTGACACGATATTGACCATGATGAAAGACCTAGGCATTGAAAATAGTGCCCAAAAGTCCCTAATCAAGAAAATTATGAACATTGCCGTGAGGTCAACGTAATACACATTTTGCCGTAAAACAAGACGTCGACCGTCGGAGCTTTGTTACACTTTTAAGAGCTAAATTGCAGATTCATACATATATTCATTTCGTAATTGCTATTTTATATTTTTTTAGATCAATTGTTCTTCTCTTTATATAATTATATTTTATTTCTAAGTAGTTTTAGCAGACAAGCCAATTATAAATTGCCTGTACTCCATTGAGATGTATGATTGTATTATTTAGTGATTGATGAATGAAATGAAGTTTAAAAACAATTGCAGAAAATATCCTTGCTTAATAAAATATCCCTGTTGTATATTTAACGGGCTTTGTGGCACTAGATCTAACGTCATAATTAGAGTGTTCCTGTTGTGAACGAGTCACACTCTTAGAAAAGAAAGTACAACTGAAATACCACTGAAACGACTAAATAAGTTTATATCTTTAATGCTATATATCTCCAACATTGATTCTCTCCAACCAACTTGCTCCAACTGCACATACTTTGCTTATATCCTATGTGTTATATGCGCTACGCAGTCCTAGAAGCAAAGCTCCAACAGTGGCCCACCCACCAGATTTCCCACACACTATTATTGTTACACACTACTGTGTAGAGATTGGTGAGATATTGTACTGTTTTCAGCCGCACTTTGGATAAATTGGAGTCACTTTCCTTTACAACCTGCTCAAAAGAGCCAGTGCGTACTTTATTGGGGCTCAATGCTTTCAACAGGTAGTACAGGAAACTTAAGTTACATTTGAAGGAGCATGATTTTGATCTCTTACACGTAAAAGGATATTTAATGGCTATTGCTACCAAGTGATCGCTTAATATATAAAAGTGAGAAAAATCATGGTCAGTCATCCTTGCTCATGAAGCATACTTCCAGAGGGCCCATTGAAAGTGTGTAGAAGTGTAACACTCCTAAAGGGAAATCAGCTGGTTCCTCCTGGGATAAAAATTCGGTCCATGGCATATCGTGAATAATGACCGCGTAGCGTACAATATGAAAACTTATACACTAGGTGAGCAAAAATCATTGAAGTAAACAATGAGGTTGCCACACAATCTGTCTTTGAAATTGACCTATTAAGAACGAACAAAAGAGAAGGTTGCTATTGTGAAAGACCTCAATGAGCTTAGATAAAGCGTTTCTTTCAAACCAAGAGTTGATCAATGTGCAATAGTCCTCTTCTACATTTTAGATAGGATGAGTTGAACTGGTGAAGGACAATTAAATAAATACAAGCACACACGGGGTCTTCCATAAAAGATGCCCGTGCATTTTTGCATCTATTCCTATCAATATCTACAAGAGAGGTTTTCAAATGGCTCGGAGCAGAGCCATAGATGTAATAATTGAGTCTAGGAAAGAATGTTTCTGTTCCTGTATTGAAAAAAACTTGAGCTACCTAAGGATGTAGAAGTTCCTGGAAAAATTTCTACCGCCAAAGAAAGGAGTATGGCCTGACCATTATTAAGAGGGAAAGAGATATCACATATTATGGTTTTCGTGATACTGCCAAATTTATAAAAATAAATAAAAGATCAATTGGCCAACTAGAAAGTTAAGTGCACTAAAAGGTACTGTGTGACAGCACCCAAGTTGCCAATCTGTACCAACATTTTTGAAATTTTGCATGGGCTTTTTATAGCTACTTGAATAATTACAAAAAATATTTAGTCAATAGTATATATACTTAAGTTGTATTTTCTTTGAAAACTTACATCATTTTTTTATAAAATGTTATCTGTTGTGATAATTTTTCTGTCCTTTGGATGCTTTAAAATGTATTCTCTATATGGAATCAGGATCTTTTTCGAATTCCTTATGGAAATGGGGATGGGATGGCTAGAAGCATGTACGCAAGAGCGAGTTCTTGTAGCCAGCGTACGTATGTGCACGGTGAGGGGGAAGTTGATCAACATTCTAGCCATTTTGGTGCGCAAATTTTAAATCAATGACCCCTAAGTTTAGAAGATAGCTACAGGGTTCATACTGAACCTGGAATCCTAGAAAATAGGCCATTTTTACAAAAAATCAGGGAAAACCTGGAATATTCTGGGAGTTTCCTATAATTTCCATCCAAGTCAGAGAAAGAAAATTATTTAGTCAGCATATCATTTTCCTTAACTCCTGGATTGGTCGTTCGCAAAGTTGTTGCTCTATTTGTTGTCAGAAAGTGTGAATTTTATTTCTTGCCTTTGTGAAATAGCAAGTAAATGTGCATTACCTATCTACTATGCTCCATTCCATTTACTTCTTTTGTAAATATATAGTCTTTTGATACTACAGAACTTTACTTTAAAAATTTTTCGTACGACACTCATTACACTATGAAAACGTCGGATAGTGACCTAAAAGTTAACCGATTATATATATATATATATATATATATATATATATATATATATATATATATATATATATATATATCCAGATGCGGTTACATGTGATAGGATGCCTCTAATTGGCCCCAAGAGTGGCCAATTAGGACCTGTTAGCCATTGATTGTTTACTTGAAGAGACCCAGTGAGAAAGCGTTGAAAGTAGTAGTTGAAAGTTGGTTTTCATGAAAGTAGACTTTGACAACACCGCAAAACCAGGTGTCTACTTTCGATTTGTGGACGATAGGTTTGTAATCTCTGGTTCCGAGCTGGATTGTGACCACTTTCAAGAAAATTTAAACTTTCTACGCCCATCTCTAAAATTCACAGTAGAGGAGAAGCAGAACAACCCCTTGAATTTGCTAGATGCTTTGGTGGAGAAAGAGGGCACTGGATTTCTTACCAGCATTTACAGGAAACCGACGTTTACTGGGCAATACATCCGTTGGAATTCCTTTAGCCCAAAGACAAGAAAGATTAGCCTTATTAAAACTTAAGTTCCTAGGGCACTTATGATTTGCTCCAAAACTAAACTAGGCTCAGAGCTCGACAAAACAAAACAACAGCTCATCGAAAACGGATATCCAGCAGATGTTCTACTTTCTTGCATTAACCAAAAATTAGCCAACTTTGCAACAGAAGAAACATTTCGTCCAGAGAAGTGCTCGGTATACCTAAAATTCCCTTGCATTGGTAATGTTTCATCAAAGTCAGGATTTAGTCGGAAATTTCGATTCACGCATTGGGTGTGAACTCTATAGCTAGGAGAAGGAGCTGCAGAAAGTTATAGTTGAAATTCACTGTGCTGTTTAAGGATGTTATTGCTTAGGTGCAAAATTACGTGCTTTTTCCATTGGCTCGACTCTTGCTGGCACCAACAGTTCTGGGGCTTAAGAAACGCATAGCATTATGACCAATCCGCGTCATTACGAGTACACTTGTATCCAGTAGCGAAGCTGGACGGAATTTGATGGCCGTGCTCATCAGGGACATTGCGAACGGGAGGTGTGGGGATGAAAGACTCCCAAATTTTAGGACTTCAGAAAAGCCAAGTAAAATTGGATCATTACAGTGTCAAAATCAAGTAATTTTTAAAGAGTTGAAGATTACATTACTCTTGTACAATAGCTGAAGAAACGTATTGTTAAGGGAATTATTTATACTATATTTATCTTGTATATAAGGTAAGGTAGATTGCTAATCAGAAGTCAGCTTATGAAAGTTAAGATAAGATGTCTCATTCCAAGAAATGCAAAAAACAGTCCAAAGCAGACCGTCTGGGTAACCAATAAAGTGGTATACAATAATCTCCATTATCGAGAAGCAATTTTACCAAACTAATCATCTAAAATCCAATGTAAAATACCAGCAACAAAGCAACCATGAAAAACATGATGCTTATACAAAAGCCTGAAGCAATGAGGAGCAATAATAATTCTCTTTGATTCATCAAGAAGCAATCTCAGCGCAGAAAAGATTAGCTATTTAAAAGCCAACCAAGGCAAAGAGAAATACATAACAGCTCACAAGAATGCTAATTTCTACAGTAAGAGTCTACTGTTAATGTATGAATTATTATATTTGCATGCCTACCAAGGTAAAAGAAAAGTACATAAAATCTCACAAGAATGAGCATTTCTACAGTAACATTATACTGTGTGTGAATTAAAGTAATTGCATGCCTACTAAGACAAAAGAGAAATCCATATAATCTCACAAGAATGAGAATTTCTACACCAACAGTCTACTGCTAATATGTGAATAGTAGTAACTGTATGCCTACCAAAGCAAAGGAGAAATCCATAAAAGCTCCCAAGATTGAACATTTCTACAGTAACAGTCTACTGTTAATATATGAATTATGGTAAATACATGCCAATTGCAAGAAAATCCATCAAAGCTACCAAGACTACTTCATGCATCAATTTGAAAAGAAAGCTAAGTCTTCTTGGCTTCTCCACAAATTTCTGAACTATGCTGTCATGAAGAATATTTCCATCTTCAACCTCTTTTACAACATCTTTTATGATATTCTACGCAGGCACCGAAGATATTCTTGTCCCATTTTATTGCATAGATCTGTTTCCACTCTCTTTAGGCAGGAACATGATCTCTCTAGAGATGCACTAGAGATGGAAATTACAGAATTTAGCTTCAATAACTTAATAGCCTCTGGTACACTTAGTCCCCAAACCACATTTATAAATATATTGCAATATTTACAGGGGGCTGTATTTGTGAAAATCAGTGTCATTGTAAATAAAGGGAAGCTGAATTTCAAGTGATTGAGTATGGAAAAGGGGCCCATATTTACACTTCAAGGGTTGGAGCATATCTGGTGGCATTCCTTTTCTCCATTGTTTGAAAATGAAAGGATTCACCAGATCCAAGAAAGCAAAGTTCTTGCAGTCTGCAAGCCTCTCAGACAGCATAGACATAATGCTATCAGCAACTTGAAAATATAGACTTTTGTAATTATGTCTTTTATCTGCAATGGACGTTGGTTCTTCAACTAAAGAGACGGTTGATTTGAAGAAATGATGATATGCACTGTCAGTACGCAAATCATACAGAAAGTTACCAGAAGCAGATATTTTCTGACAACCATAACTGAAATCTGTATTTCAATTTTGAAGAACCATGTAAAGAGGTGATGATTGCTCTAAAATCCTATTAAAAATGTGAACTAGAAAACAAAACAAAAAGATGTCCATGAAATGGTACAAGCCACTGGCTTGTGATATGTATGCATCATCCCAGCCTTGTGGGTTTTCAATAGCCCTCTCCAGTAAGTCTAACAGGGATTTGTACTTATCATAAAGAATACTGATGGTATGTGAACAATAGTACCACCTAGTTTCTCCAGGCTTAGGTATATCAATTCCATTTGAATGCAACAAATCCTTCCTTCTAGGACTATTGCTATTAACTGCGCTGAAAGCAGCCACATTTGCAAAGAAGATTCAAACCAAGAGAATAGAAGAGGCAGACTGGCATAGAACTAAATTTAAGTGGTGAGCTGCACAGTGAAAGAAGTAAGCAAAGGGGTAATCTGCCCTAACAAGGGTTTGGACACCAGAAATGTGTCCAGACATAACAGAAGCCCCATCATAGGTCTGCATAATCAATTTATTGAGAACAGAATCCTCATAATGAGTTAAAACATCTTTGACAATTGAACTAATGGCAAGAGCAGTTCTACAAGAACTCAAATTATACAATTTCAAAAATCTCTCAGCAACATCATCCTTTTTATCAAGCCTAATAATAACACTAAGCTGGTCCTTATTTGACACGTTTGTAGTCTCATCAACTTGCACACTCAGAAAAGTGCACTGTTGTACTTCCTCATCAATCCGATCTTGAATGACAGAGTCAATCAATTCAATTAGATCATTCTGCGTGTCGCCTGAAACACCAGTAAAAACTCCAGCATTATCCCCTTCTGATTCGGCAACCTTACCATGCAGACGACATTCAGAAACAATATCAAATTTTGCAAAACTTTGCAAAAGTTCCCTACAGCTTCCTCTGTTTAGGCTACTACTAGATTCATCATGACCTCTAAGAGGCAATTCTTGCCTTGATAAATGCAAAAAAGCCTCAGATAGAGTTCTAAGCATACCTCTGCTTTGCCTCACCTGATCATTGTACAGTTCTATATCCTCTCTCCTCGCCCTGGAAAGCATAACATCAACCCTCTTAGGGACGTCAAATGTTTAAAACGAGGCCTACAAGGTGAAAAACATTGTCTTCTATATCTTGTAGGCCTCTAAGAGTGATTTTGATTTATCGTGCTTTTTCCCATCTGGCAAAACATTCTTCCTGTAAAGGTTCGGTAAAGGTTCCTGTAACCTCTCTCCGTCCACGACTGTGATGCCCCAAGTTTGAAGAGCAGATATGGCTAGCTGAAAAGACGATTTATAAAAATACTTCCACAAAGCCAATCTGTTTTAGAGTACCATTCCAGTTGAAATGATCTGTCCCCTGTCTTTATTTTCAAATTTGGCATTGGTCTTGGCTGTTGTACGGTTAGCTTTTGGTCTGCGATGCTTCTAGACCCACAAGGCCTCTGCAAAAGCTGAACAACGACATCTACAAAGTGCTGCGCGTGAATCTGAGCCATTTCTTTGAGCTTTTCTTTGGTCTTGTGCAATAAGGTAAATTTCTCCTTGCTTTCAGGATAGCTACTGAGTGGAAAAGCAATGAGACACTGTGGTGCACTACGCATGTGCGATACTTCGTGCTATCAGAAATGAGCACGAATATGTATTGTTATTTCTGGCACATGACTTCATATTAAGCAATATATTCACAGAAATTTACAATAGTTTATTGTTCCACTTCGTGCTATTTTCTGTTCAGCACGACCTCGCACATGCGCATTGCACTCAACACAGTCTCGGCAGAGGGTGTTAAAAGCTTAGAACATGATGATGATGCATGGATAGTAATGCCATTTAGAGTTTGTATCCAAGTGAAAAAAAGGTCCAAGCACACTTTGTTAATTATTTTCACAGGAAAAAAATTTTGACAACATGTCATGGTCGTGCTTGGGACGACAAGCACGGCCTTTATCTTCCCCACTGCTTGCATCTGTCGTTAGAAAATGTGACTCGCAAACTATCCAGAGTGATGAAGATTACGCAGTCTGGCCTTTTGTAGCAGTTTTCCTTTAATGCTCATTGTTATATTGAATTGTCTCTTAGATGTTGGTAAATTTTTAAGAAGCTTTATTTTCATTGAGTTTACTAAGTAGCCATATTTTGAAGTGAGGGATCCTTAATTATTAACATGAAGAATTACTTTGAAAACAGGAATGCTTACTTGCATAAGTTTCTCAGATAACTGTGGAATTCTGAGTTCATTCATTTAGTATTTTTATTTAAGAAAATTAGTTCAACTTCTTTACTTTGTTGTATTTCAGTTCGCATTTTAATTAGGTTATTTATTTATCTTATTAGTTGTGAACTAACTTTCAATTCAAAAGTTTTAAACAGAGCGCTTCCTGAAAATCAGGTGAAACTGAAGAGCAGCCCTCTTTAAGCTTTCAACATGAAGTGAAGTGAAATAAAAGATTTACCATTATTCTCAAAGAAAAGCTATGGAGAAAACGGCTATATAATTGGAGACAAAAGCAGTGGCCAAGCAACTTTTGTTAACTACTCACATTAGTTTGATACGAGAAATTAACTCCCTGTAGTTTGCTTGTCTTTTGCAAGGTACTGAAATGCCCACTCAACATCATTTTCCCTCTTAGGTCTAACTTGTTGAAAAGATTTCACGTGTGTTCCAAAGAAGTTCGCTATCATTGGCGAAGAAGGCCTCTGAGCATGGCCATTTTGGTTTGGTCTTCGTAGGAGGCCAAGAACTTTCTGGTTTTGACCGGTGGGATTCATGCCCACTCGATCTAGTGTATTCCTACGCTCTCAAAGCACAGTCCTCAACCAATACTTCAATTTATGCACTTTCATATTTCAAATATGGCTTTATTTCAGCGTTTGAGCTTCAATCACAATTCACAGGAGGAAAAGCAGCCTCCAATTACAGCACTAGCTCACTCTGCACAACAAGCCCCACTTCAAAACGGAAGCAAAGTTTGGAAGCAGAAAGGTTCGTTCTTTAGCTGTGTAACGTGTCAATGATTGATGTGCACCCTAGGGGTCTTTGACATAACAATACGATTATGCTGTAAGCCTAGGCAGTTTACGACAGCGATAGAAAGCATAGTACTCTTAGGATCATGGCGCTCATTTATTGAATATATTTCTGCCTCCAACACATTACAGCTGCAAGGCTACAAGCATATTATATTATATTATATTATATTATATTATATTATATTATATTATATTATATTATATTATATTATATTATATTATATTATATTATATTATATTATATTATATTATATTATATTATATTATATTATATTATATTATATTATATCATATTATATCATATTATATTACATCATATTTCATTTTAATATGTTGGAGCATACTACGTTGTATGAAAATTGAGTTGAAGTGCAAAATTTTATCAAAAAACTGTGCAGACTGTGTTATTTGAACTGGGAAAAATTTTTTGCTGTTTGAAATTTCAAGTCCAATTTTTCGAATATCTCTAGCACTCCAGGTCAATTGAAGAAGATTTTAAAAGCTGCCAGGAGTTTTTCATCAACACCAGGGATTACAAGTAGGAACTCGAGTTTTTCGTCTGCACGAACAGCTTGCCACACATTTACTCCCGCAAGAGCAGATTTAAGCACCATCGTAGGTAGGCTGGCTTACATTGTGTACAACACCTTAGATTGTTTTAGTGGGACATTGAATGCTGTTAAATCAATTCAAGTGACAGTCAAGGTATTTGTTGTTTTTTTCACAGAAATTGCTTGTCACATGGTCTTTACACACGATATTTGCTGATGCTTGATTATTCATCAGCACCCAAATGCTTGTAAAGTCAACAGTATGAAGACGTGCACACATTTTAGAAATATTTTCATTCCAATACGCAGATACAGAAATCTTTATCTCCATGCATGATCTTTTGCCTATAGCTCTTACTGCAAGACGGTTGCTAAAAAGCTGATGTCCTTGAAAATTACTATAAAACTAGAAGAATAACTCTATCGTCATTTTCATGACCATCAGTATATTTTTACATCCTTTTCTACCTATAGCTGTTGTAGAGGGAAGAGGGCTTGCTAAAGGAGAGATAGGAATGGCTGCAATAAATTTGAAAAGTTCTGAATTATCCTTATTTCAGGTGAGCTTCAATCTTCCCTTCCATGTTCTTTGTGCATAACAATCAATTACTCTGCTTTATAATTATTTTGAATTTGAGTTATAATGGTTGCAATGTCCAATCAGTTGGGAAAAATGTTAATGTAGCATGCACTGCATTTTAACCCAATCCCCAACACTATTTTTATCTATGGAATGAATATTCCATATCCTATCTGGGAGAATTTTTGATATTAAACCAAGTTTTAACATCTTATACGTCACTGTTGATGTGTCTTAAGCTCCAGGCTATCCAAAGTGAAAAGCCCTTTAGTTCATTATCATTTGGCAATCTTGAAGGGGAAGTTCGGGAAAAAATTGAAATTTGATATGTTGCAGAGAATATCGTAAAATCCCATGATGAAAGTGTTTTTGATCTCACTTGCGTACTTCCGCTGATATTCAGAGTTGTTTCTCATCAAAATCGACCTTGTGCTAGGTCGACATTCTCTCACCTTTTCGCAAGACGGAAGTTGTTGTTGCACTGACGCATAACGTGCAAAAAAGCACTGGATCGCTACGGTTTGACTACATAAGTTGGGAACATTATACCCCTTCCAGTGACCTAAAAGCGAACCAGCAGTATCGCAAAGCCATAAATACAGCAAAACAGAAGTCGCTTGTATTTTAGAGATTCACAAAATTTCAGCTACTATGTTATCCAACGTTCACTTTTTCAAATACTCAATATAATCAAAGAGAATGCCGCTCATGCCTCTAAATAATTACTTTTGTACATATTGCCACAATGTAAGAAAAACTTTTTCCGCCAAGAAAAACTGTGTAAACATTCTTTAGAGGTTGACAGTTCTTAGCTACTGGTGAAAAGCAGCCAAATTATTTTCCATAATATACGCAAATAATCAAGCTTCAAATGCATATAAACTTGTAGACTTTCTTAGATCTCAAGAATTCACTGTTGAGCTTTCTAATCCTTCTGAAGACACAAGTACTACTTTTTTATAAAATATTTTCCTGTAAAATATCGTGTATATACGTCTTATGTAAAGGACAAGGGGCGGTCCAAGCCGGAAATACCTGGAGGCCATGGCCCCTGGGCGTGAGGCAGAAGAAAGAGATTCTGGGGGTCCCGCTCTCAGAAACTTTTTAACCACACCCTTTTTGCCCTAAGAAAACGCCCTTTTTGAGTACAGAGGTTGGTCGTTCATACACGAAAAAGCTGTGTAGATGAAAGAGCAAAAATGAAGGAGGGCAGACGAAGTAGCAAAGAAATAATAGTACAGGACGACAACATAATGGAAAATACAAGCGCAAGATTTCCATTAACATTTAGAATTTTTTTATTAGTTGATGTTTACATGCAAAGCCAAAAGACACAACGAAAGCTAGACAGACGTTTTGTATAAGTTAAAGTACAGTAGCAGTCTAGAAGTATCATGTCCATTCCATGTACATCCTACTAATTCGGGAATATTTGCAGTAAGAAATAAATTCGAAATTCAACATTCTATACCCTTCGAGAAACGTGGGGACCAATGAAGGGGCCAAGAAGAATTCTGAGGGGGTGGCCCTCTGGCCCCCTTCGATCCGCCGCTGATAAGGAACCTCCTTGGATCCATATTTGGAGAAAATTCAAAATCTCGATTCGAAAATAACTATCTTTCGGAAAAATAAGTTGTAAAAAGATGCTCAGGAATCTCAATTGTACCTTGACAGCCCAGACTTTATCTCTAAATTTCCATCGGTAACATTTCTTTCTATTTTTACACTAGTTATCATTGCCAATTCCTTCTCTTTCAGTTTCACTGCGAACGAAACTTCCTGACTCTGTCAATAGATCAACTTTCCAAAAGCTGAAGGTGCTACGTAGTTTTCGTATAAAACAGCTTTAATCTGTTATGCACTTCTGTGTCGTCCGATTCCCTACTTCAACGTCACTTTCTATTGATGCCACCTTGTTGCATTCAGCCATTTGAAACAGAAGCGACTTTCAGAATAAGCAAAAAATATATTTGCAGTTCTATTTTGAAGTATTTATGCCTTTGCAATACCTCTGGCCTGCCTTTAAGTCACAGAAATAGGTAAAATGTTCCCAACTTACGTAGACAAACATAGTGATTCAGTTTCTTTTTGCACGTTATGACGTCAGTGCAACAACAACTTCTGTCTTGCGAGAAGGTGAGAATGGCGGCCTAGCACGAGGTTAATTTTGACGAGAAACAAATGGGAATTTAGCGGGAGTACACAAGTGAGAACAAAAACACTTTAGAACATGGGATTTTACGACTCTTGGGATCATAGATTTTACGACTTATCAAATTTTAGTTTTTTCCCCAACTTCCCTTTTAAGGAATTACCTAATATGCTTTAGCCGCATAAACGGAAGGATTGGGCACAAGTAAGTATGCTAAAATGTACAAAAATATAGGAAAAGAGAGAGTTCTGCATAAGTTGATCGAGTGTCTATTGAGAGTACATTAATCCTGAAAGTTGCCATGAGATGTAACGTGGCCAGTTCCTTTCTTGTCCAACTTTGTCTATCCAGTATCACCACCAGGTTCCCTAAAGCCCCGGCCAAGCGCTCTCGACTTTTCACTATACATTGCTCGATAAATGTCGAGCATTGTTGAGTATTTTTGAGGGAGGGTGGCCAAACGTTCTTGATTTGTCACTCGACTTGGAACCCAACATTCCACCAGTGTTGCCACGCTAGACTTATTGTTTTTCCCTACTGCGCGGTCCATTTCTACTTACTTCTACTTACGCATGTCAACATCGATTCTACCCATAGAAAACAACCTATATTTTTAAGAATACACCTACGTTTTCTCCCACATTTTTCATTGTTTTCAAAGCAAATGCATTTTAAAAAGCAGTGCAAACTATAAAAATAATAGCTACACCATAGAAAAGAAGTAATAGTTCCTTAGAGCAGTAACCTTTCTTAGAGCATATTTTGTCACAGTTGCGTCTAGCATCTGCATATAAACCTGTCAGCTGTTAATCAATCTTTCAACAGGGGTGGTGCAGGGAAAGGCTAGATGGGACTATAGCGCCCCTGTTGGAACATGCTAGCCCCCATGGGAAGGTCAAAAACTCTTTTCCGGAGCTTTTTTAGCAGTTATAGTACCCTGCTAATGGTATTTAGCCCCCTCGTCGGAGAAGTCAACCCCCTGTTGGAAAGTTCATCTCTGTCCTTACACCAGGGACAACCACAGTTAGCTCCAAATTATAAAACAGGTCACAGCAAACTCCCATATTGCTACGGGCAAGCTCAATGTTGATATATGCTTATACTGTCATTTTGTTTACATGCTATTTGTTTCATTTTAGTTGCGGTATAGTCCGGACTCTTGCAAGTCAATAATTAACACATGAGTCTCACTGGTCTATTATTTCTTAAATCGTGTACAGTAACGGGCCAAATCAGAAAAAAGTGGTTTCTTACAAGTCCGGTGTGGGACAATGGTGGGTTACAGCCAAACAACGATTCCCTCGCTCTTAAAGATCTTCAACGTTGTGCTAGAGTACCAGTTTTGTTTTTATTGTTAAGCATGTAATGCTGTGTTATGTGTCGTTTCTGTTCCTGTCGGTTCCATTTTGTAGTAATCATTCACATGCATACTGTAGTGTCACACTCCATCTCCATAATTGTTGTCATCATCTCTTTGTTTAGAGGTAATTCTGTTGTAAGTGTAATATGGGTGTGTTTTCCATGTGCTGTGTTGTTGCTGTTAGTAAAGCCACTTGTGCTTCAGTGGTAGTGAAGTTTAGTCGTATACATGCTGTCGTAATTAGAGTTTTAGTTATGTTTTGGTCACCATGACAAGTTGTCGTATTGCTGAAGTTGTAGTTGTTGTACTTGACTATTGCCGTATGCCGTCGAACTTGAATAAACTTGCGGAACTTGAACTATTACTTGTGTTGTTTGCTATTTTCGGATTTCTTTCCTTAATTGGTTTTTGCATTACTGCTCTGCTTATTTGGTTGAATCTGTAAAACTTGTGGTTTTACTATTGTCGTCCAATGTCATATACTCATTCAATTTCCATAAAATTTGGACAGTTGGCTCAGGACTGTGTTCTGACATCACAGGACGGGACATGTCAATCTCTGAAACGACAATTTTTTTGGAAATTGGAAAAGGTTAAATTTTTCAAAAATCTTTTCCCATGTCTGAAAATTGCTTCAGACAACTGGAATCGCATTCACAATCATTAAAACACCTCATAAGAAACGAATAAATGGGACAGGTGAATATAAGAAGCCGTTTTGTGTGTCAATAAAAATGCTAAGGTTTTTCACCAATCGCTCCCATGCTCAACAATCAATTTTAATCAAGGGTGTATTTAGACAGTACACATAGCCTGACAATCTAATATTCCACCTAATATTCCACCACAACGAATCCTTGTAGAGGAAGGCTTAGGCTTTCAAAATCTTCCAGGTGACAATTTTGGAAACGTCCAAATTTCGCGTGACCTATGACAACATTTCATGGTCAAAATATAGACAAAATTCTAAATAGCGCTTCACTGGTGTAGAAGTTTGGAATAAAAATTGCATATTCAGACTAGCCACAAGACAAGCTTTTGTTTGATGTATATTTAAACATGATTTGTTGAAGTCAGCATTTTCACCGTCACGTCATCACATAGGCACTTAGAACCAGAAAAGTCCTTGTATTTTCAGCATTAGGCTTTCTCTTTGGAAAAATGTTTCATAGAAACTTCAGAACTCTTTTTTCTAAGGCTAAAGTATGAGATAATCAGCAATGGCACAACTGGGGTGCTTGGAGGGGGCTGCAGCCCCAAAAAGTTTCATTGAGCTCCCTGTCGGTACCTAAGTTTTTGAAGATTTCTATGCACTGTCAGCACTTCATAGCCTACTCTTCAATATTTTTGCTAGAATTTTTTTTAACTTCGCTTCTTGTGAGAACGGTGGCAGCTATTCACTTTCCAACATTTCTTTTCTGGTGTCAAATATGCTGGTAGTAGTATTTTGCCTACAAGTGTCGAAAACAGCTAATACATATACATATTGTGTTTCACTAGCACTTCACTGTTGCAATTTCCAATAGTCAAAGCTCAAGGAAGGTATTCACTATCTGACGAGTCACTCTTCTCTCCGTTAGGAGTTGTGAAATCGCTCTCCCACACTGAATCTGGTACAACATGTCTTACATCAGTATCTGACTATTGATCTTAAAGGACGGTACATGAATTTCGTCATCTCCTCATATCATCTTCAGCTTCGTTTCCTTGTTCTTAAGAGAGATCCTTCCCCTTACGCTTACAGGTTTAGTTGACTTCATCAGAGATGGAAGAAGTTGCTTTTTTGAACCATATAAGAAGGGGTGAAACTAGCGTACTTTCAATGGAGGAGTGCCAGCCAACGGCTTTTGCTCTGCAGAAGTGGATTTTGGCCTGCGTAAAATTCATCAATAATATCATGGCAGATGGTTAAAGAATACCATTGCAGTGGTAATAAGTATAGGATACCACGCGCTAAATGCATCAATGGTGAAAATCCTCATTTGAATTATTATATTTCTTTTTAACTTAAGATTATTAGCCAACGGTTCAATTCAATTGAAGGAATTTTTTGTCAATGAACAATGCAACTGAAACTGCAACCCTGATTGACACCAAGATGTACTTATTCTATGTAGAACGTCATGTCAGAAGTATATTTAGTGAAGTGAGTGTACGCAAAGGTAACACAAATAATAAGCCCACTATGTTTCTGGAAACTGAGACATGCAAGCGATATAATTGGATGACACAGAACAGGCCTGTAGCTACTGTGAAACAAAAGCGGGGAGACGGTTAGTGATCGGTTTGAGGCCCAAGGATGCTGGGATATGCTTGTCCTTAGTACAAATTTATGACACTTTTTAGAAAGCAAAACAAGGAGGAGGAAAAATTCATTCAGATGGCGTGCAAGCACATGTGACTTTAGCAACAGCAACAACACAGCACATGGAAAACACACCCATATTACACTTACAACAGAATTACCTCTAAACAAAGAGATGATGACAACAATTATGGAGATGGAGTGTGACACTACAGTATGCATGTGAATGATTACTACAAAATGGAACCGACAGGAACAGAAACGACACATAACACAGCATTACATGCTTAACAATAAAAGCAAAACTGGTACTCTAGCACAACGTTGAAGATCTTTAAGAGCGAGGGAATCGTTGTTTGGCTGTAACCCACCATTGTCCCACACCGGACTTGTAAGAAACCACTTTTTTCTGATTTGGCCCGTCACTATGCACGATGTAAGGGCGCAGTGAAGTGAAAGTTTTTATTGCTTCAAAAATGGCCAACAACGCTCCTGAATCATGCTCTCATTGGTCTTTTTCTTATTTGCGACTGTTTTTCTGCAAAAAGTAGGGGGTTTTTTATTGCTACCGGAAGTAGAAAAACTCCAGCCCTGAAACAACATCAACTTATATCCGTGTGACGTAAGACGGGCCAATGCAAGCTGAAATATTGGTGAAAAATACCGTATTTTCAGGTTTCCACTCTGGAAGGCCCTAAATTCTCAATGAGTCATGCATTGACCCAGATTTATCTAAGGAATATATCAATAAAGGGCTAAATGAAGAACTGCTATCTCACTACCCGTCTTACGTCACAAGTCCTTCGCAAAAGTTTTTGTCAAGGTCATATTTTAAATGGCTGTTGTGCCAACTTCAAATTTGGATGCCAAAGTTGGTCTATTCATTGTATCTGACCCTAGACAACATAACAAATATATTTTTTTAATTTTCACAATTTTGACTTCACTACGCCTTTAACGAAATAAGATACCAATGGGACTCAATTGCTGATTATTGACTTACCAGAGCCCGAGATAGTATAAAATGAAAAAACGGGTTTTGCTGGTTTCTAGTGTATTGACTTGTTTCCTCTGCGTACCATAACTGTCCTTACGGAGGAGACACGTTTTGGCTTTATTTTTACTTCGTCTTGCTTACTTGTTTTACTGTTTGACTTTACAGATATTTCAGATCTGGCATCCCTGCTTCGCCTAGCAAAAACTGCAGTATTGTAAATTTGTGCAAGAATTTCCAAGCAAAAATTTGCATTAGTCAGATCTCAAATTGCAAAATACCCCAACAGATACAAGAAAACTACCTATTTTATGTCATTTCTCCCGTAGGCTCCCCGTAGAACCTACAAAGTTCTGAAAGTCCCTGAAATAGGTAGAAGTACCTACGTGTGGCAACACTGCATTCCACTGATGTATTGGTTGAATGCGTAAAGCTTCCGCTCATCAACGCTTCTTTTCTAGTATCAGCTGTTCACTAATTAAATGATTCTAATTGCAGATGCGTATGCTCGACAACGCTTGACAATTTTGACTTTGACCAAACCTCACTCGACAAAAAATAGCCCTTTAACTTAACATGCATGTCGAGCGTTGTATAATGAAAAGTTGAGAGCGTTTGGCCGGGTCTTAGTATTTACTATGAAGACATTGCATGAGTATTCAGTCGAGGCTTGAGTGTGCCTCGAACCATAAACCTTCCTCACAATAAACGAGCGCTCCAATCAGAGCCGCCCAGAGATTTCGAAGGCCTGGCCGCCAATGAATATCCTGACAATTGAAAAACTGAAAGAATGCACTAAGGCCTCGGGAGAGTGAAGAAGCAGGAATATAAAACTCAACCATGATAAAATTCCAATTAACCCTCATTGAATTAATCAAGAGGTGCCAATGGGGGTTCTAATATGTCTGCTTTCTCATGGCCTATATCCCTACAAAACAAAGGATTATTTCATGCAATATCTTTAGAGAAATTAAGCAAAAAATTCTACATTTGTTGTCTTTGCTCTTTTGTGCTTGATAAGCTTTTCAACAATTTATATCATAGCCTCTATTGAACATATTTAAGTAAATGCATTCCCTGATCAAGTATCAGAGAGCTGCTATTGACTGCATAAATTGGTTGAAAAACGCCCAAGAAACTGACCTCTTTATTTTATCCCCTACTTCTACACTACAACGTTCTGTTGCTTACCCTGCAGCATAACGCCTATCATCTTTCTCTTCACAAAATTTAAATTCAGTACACTTACAATTGTGTTTAAAAAGAATGTAAATTTGTTTGTTTTGAATAGTTCCCATTTAGCCGCAACTCAGATTTGTACGATATCCCTTGGGAATCCTGAAATGAAGATCTCAAAAATCATTCAATCAACTTTTACATTCTCATTTGAGAGTTCATAGGGACATCACTTTGCTATCAATCACTATCCTTAATTTCCATTTTGTGCTCCATAATGGAGATTAGCTTCAAACTCTACCTATAAATCATTTGAATTTTCCTAAAGATAATTGTGAGAGCATTCTAAAGTTTGAAGTCTAACCACATAACAGACTTCTAGTAGAAATTATGAGTTACTTTTCTTCTAACACAAGGAAATAAGTTGTTCACATCATAGTTTCTGCATACACACTTTGGCTGCACCCATACAGAACTTTAGAACTGAAGCAAATAAGCTTATTACTTTCGATTTGAGCAAAAAAAGAATGGCGTATTGCAATAGTCTCTTTTTCTTTAGATCTGAACATGAAATAATTTGCATGCTCCAAATTTTAAGATCTTCAAATGCAAAGTTATCTCACAAATAGATTGTGACTATTTTCATTTTGACTAAGAATCTTCCCTAGCAGAAATGGGCCGTACATTTTCTCATTATGAATTACCAAAGGCGACCAACCACTGCTCTAGAGCTGCATTCAGCTCTTCTTCTAGTTGTATGTGGTCCTTAAATTCCTATGAAAGTTTGTAGGTTTGATAAGAAGATGATAGGGTCATATAAAGTGTTTTTGCTCTTCTATATATGTTGACTTTGTTTAATTTCATTAAACGATCTTCATGTGAAAGAAAGGGATAGGGTGATGCTCATTTGTGCTCTAACTGGTTGCTCACCTCTGCTCTAAATATTATCTTACAGTTTCTAGTTTTACATAAGTTTTCAGATGGTGCTTCATATGTCAAGCTGCTAACAAAACTAAACATCATCAGACCTCTTGAGGTATATGTTAATACTTGATATCATTATTCAAACTTCCCATCATGCACGTCTATGATTAAGGAAATTAATGAGAGAAATTAGCTTCATTTATCATTGAGCCTATTGATTTTCATATGCGGTGAAATTTGATATGATTTTGGTAAGGGGTGTGTCATTAACAACACAAGGAGTACAAAGCTTGTGCTTTGTTTCTATTCTTGGATTTATGGTGTTATTTGTGATAATTGTGACTTTTTGTGGTTTTGATTTTCTCTTGCTATGACTTTTGGATTTTGGAACATGAAAATGTCACTGATAGGGATAAAAGAGCCAATAGTAGACGTCATAAAGGAAGCAAAATAGCAGCCTATTTTTCACAGGTTATATTACCAAGCACAGCCTGTGGAAATGGCAGCATGGGCACCATGTTTGATTTGATTCGAGATAATCACCCCAATACGAGCTTGTCAACAGTTCAAAGAAGATATTTCAACGAGACCTCTGGTACGCTAATGATACGATAGATTATTAATGCTATAAAAACTAAAATGATTTTTGCTACTTTCTGAAGTTCTCTCTTAATATTTTACAGCGCTATCCTTTACCTATCAATATCAAGATGTCGGTTAAAAATTGTAGTTCACAATAAAATCATCCCTTAAAGGATGAGCCACATAGTGCTTTGTTGAAATTGGGTCGGAAGGAAGGAAAAACGTGATAAAGACAAAACAAGCATTTGGACTAGCAATATTTGCCCTTGAAAATTAACTTTGGACTTTGAATTAACTTTGAAGATAATTCTAAATAAAAATGAAACTACATAGAAATCAAAGCTAAAACTTACACAACGTAAGGAAAAATATGCGAGAAATCAAGTAAAGAGTTCTTGCCTGTTATTGTAATTGTAAAAATGACAATAGCGATTTTATTGTTTTATTGTTTTAAGATTTTACAGTTGCTCCTTGACTTGTAAACCATTTCATCATGATTTTATGCGAGTAGCTGACGAAAATCAACCATATTGCAGGAAATACTCTGGTAAATCTTGATAAAACACACTGTATAGTGTTCTTTAGGCATGGAATAATATTTTGTCATAAAAACCTAAATTCCAAAAAAAATTTTCAAAATTCATCCAGCCATATGAGAGGACAGGGAAAATTCTTCGCGGTTCTGATTAAAACTCTCTGCGGGCCGTATGTTGTATGTTGCCTATGCATGGACTAGAAAATGAACCTTGTTCATACCAAGCACTCTATTTCTCTCATAGGGCTTCAATACATAAAAGATCTCTGTGCTGCTGACTACAAAACAGTGGAATTAGCTGTCAAAGACAAGTGAGTAGCTCCTTGATGTTATGTGTAATGTATCAGGTATCTAAATTCTAGAATCACTTATTGGCTTCACCTTATACCGCTGCCGTCACGAATAGGTATCTCATAAGAGCATGTAAAGCAAAATATTTGATTGCAAACAAACAGTAAAGTGCTGTAAGATATTTGGAGAAAAGACAGGGGCTCTGGGGCAGATCTGATAAGAACTTATTCTAGCCACATGCATTGCATTGGATGCACATTTGACCGACACCCCTTTAGCACCAAAAGGTATAAGAAAGGACATGAAAAATTAGAAAGCTTATTCTGTTTCAATCAAAAGAATAAGTTACAAAGGACTTTGCAATTCCATTTTTAGCGAGTTATTTCAAAAATAGAACAAGAGGAACATGTTTATGGCTTGCCAGAATTTTGAAGAAAGTGATTGGAATTGAATGTTCCTGTTTTTTAAACAGGAAATTTCTTCTAGTGAAGAGCTTTGTTATTGCATATTTTACCAATTTGCACAAAGTGGCTATCACTGCACCTTAAAATTAGGCAAGTCAGCAGATAATCATAGTTTCCGCCGAGTTGCAAAAATTGCTAAAAATTTGTAGCATGTTCCAATGAAAATGGTACTCTTTGCCACCAAATGGCAGGGGGCCTCCGATTTAAGCTTTTTTGAAAATTTCACTACTCATTTCCATTTATTATACGCCCCTCCCCCAAATAAGCAATGTTGAAAAAATCCAGCTCCCAGTGTTACTATCTTAAAGATTTTAAAGCTTTAAAAAGGATAATCAAGTAAAACACATTGAATTTGTGAACGCAAATGAATATTAACAATTAAAGAAATCAAAACATGAGATAGGGTGCAATTTGTGCGTGAAAGTTCTAGAAAAGTCATGGCTCCACGGCTTTAAGCCGGAGAAAGGTCACTCAAATTTATGCCAGTTTTGAGAACGACCCAGCAATTTAAAAAAATCTAGTTTAAGAAAAATTCTGATGAATGCAAATGAAGCGATTTTGCATGAGAAATGGAGGAGCAAAATATTAGACTTCATATCGATGTTGAATAACGAGGACAGCTTGACTTTTCTGGACTCTGTTCGAAAGCTTCACAGAAACAATATAGGATTTACTGATATGAAAAGTAGCATGCATCAAGTCATTATATTAACCCAAAATCCACAATTGAGCTAATTAGAAAACTGATATTCTGTTTGAGTATTCCAACTGCATTGGTAATTCGGCCTTAGATGTTTAGACGTTCAACGAGTATTTGTCCAAAGGGTAACTCCACCTCTTACGTGATTTTGTTTTAGATATTACTGCCTTGCAACTACATCGGTAGGTTCAATTCTTATTTTGCTTATTGCAATATTTTGTTCATAGTGTGGCAGCTTCATTAATTTACTTTGATTGAAATGCGCTCTAGAAAAGTGTGCTTCTGTCGATTATATTAACGACTGCGACCTGACTGCGACCTGACTGCCACCTACAGCTCCTTCATTCATATTCTGCGGCTCTGCTTGGCATGCCGATTTGGAACAAGCACATACCTGGAGAGGGCAATGCCATAAAACGAGAAATATTGCATGGTTTTGCCCTACCGACAGGATTATCAGCCTGAAGATTTACATTACAAAATAAGCCTTTTGCCCCTCCAAATTCATTGTACGGGTAGTCTTTACCCCACAGGAAATTTTCTCTCGCTGCATGCATGATCTTGAACCGAGGCGGGTCACACTGTTGCCCAAAGTTGCTACAAAGGAAGGCTTCTTTTTTGGCACCTTTGTAATGTAGAATTTTAGGCTTGAATATCAAATGAATGAATAGCACAACAAGCTTGAATAATAATACTGAAGAATGAGTTATGCTCTAAGGAGGGTGTATGCTACCCCAGCAGTGCCACATATCTGTGCTGCACAGAAGTCGCGATCTTGCTGTACGCAACTGTACTTAAACTTTTTTACTTCTTTGCCACAACTTCGCTCGGGAACTTTTGCTTGCAACTAAGTCAACCAGCATTTTACTAACGATTCGATGTTTAGCTTGAATTGCCTATAGCATTAATGAGAGAGAATGTCATTTACATTGAGTAAATGACGCTGTCCATCATTAAAACATCATAAAGTGAATGGCATACAATCTAATGAAGCTTTAGCACATATACTGCTTTGAGAAGACACACTTTCCACCACTGTAGACAGCATAATTCTAGAATTTTTATGGAGAGAAAATCCTATACTCCCAATTTCATGTGCTTGAAGTATGAAAAGATTATATCAGAGTCATTGGCACAGAAAGCCCATGACGTACAAAAGCTTCCCATTCCATACTTTCTTGGGTTGGACACACAAATTGTCAGTTAAGCAGGGCATATTTTAAAAGGGTCACTATCATGCTATCGCTCCAGTAAGCAATCCCCCCTGGCCCAGTGAAGTACACGAAATTTAAAGTCATTCCCACAACGGTTTGCGGATTTTGTAGCCTGCACTGTTCAAAATAAAGGAAATGACTTTATCAAGTGCAGTTCTTTCAAGACGAAGTTGGGTGTAATGCACTACATGTGTGTTGGCTTAGCTGTTTGCAGTTGCTGGTCCAAAATTTGACTTCTATTAACTATTTTTCTCAGTTTCTTCATTCAGCGTTAACCAGGTTTAAACAATTATGAGCTTTGCCCGCCATACTTTTTTTATAATGATATGCTTTTGAAGTTCCTTCTTTGACTTTTCCATTATGGCTTTTGAGTTGCTTAAACTTTTTTCTTAACTGTTTATTTTTTTCTACAGGCCTTGCTGAAGTATGTAGAATTCATTCAAAACATCATATATGCACCCAGCTCATTAAAGATTGTTTTTAAAGGCAGTGAAAATACTACAATGATTGGTGAGTACTTTGGTAATAATTTAGTTTTAAATTGTAACATGCCTTCAAGCATTTCTGGTTTTCGCACGTACCTACTTTATCAATGTTGAATGAAAGCACCATTTCACCTCTTGTGTAAAATGGATGAATTCTGGAGCTACCTGCAGGATTGCTGTAAGATATGAACTTTCGTAGAATGGAACTTTTTCATCCATCTCTTCACCAGTTCCATCAAATTTTCTTATACTTTGCTTGCTTGTTTGTTTGCTTTTGTGCCCTGCAGGATTTTGAGTTCATTGGACAAAGCGTTTTTCAAGCTCTTCCTCTGTCTAAGTTTTGCTCCCTGTTTAGGGGTTCCTGGGAGCAGGGAAGCATATAAAATCCGCCAAGGAATCTAAGGACCATAGCAAAAATTTTATTGAACGAGGAAACTCCTGGTCTTTGTTAGGGATAAAAGAAAATGTTTTGCATATACAAGTTCTCAAGTATTTTTGCATCTTAACTTGTAAAATTTTAATTTAGCTCTTAGGCTTCATTTTCGGTGACACTCGTTTAGAATATCAATCACTTGTTCTCGGTATAAAAATTGATAATAAATGTAATGTCACTAAATACTGCACGGGGGCATTTTCCCCTCCCACCTCTTGCGTTACTACCCAGTGCTTTTTTGGTTACAATGCATTATGTTACCTATGTTAGGTACTATGACTGAACTGATTTTTCTTCTAATGTTGTTGTCATATTCTAAACTTGCTCAGGAAACTACCCACTGTCCAGGGCGAATACGCTCGACACCCCTCTAACAATTGTGGCGTTATGGAAGAGTCTAGTGAGACATGCTAGGATCAATTTTTTAGTTCGTCCAAATTCGAAAAGAAAGTGCTAGGGGTGGGGATACTTCCAGCACGATTCTCCTTTTATTGCACTTTATACTCTTTCTTCACATACGTTTTACTGAACTAGATATATAGTTATATCTTCACAGTAAATGAGTGCAATCATCAAAGGGTATGGTCCTTAAATGGATTTGCCCACTGAAGTCTCTATTACCTGCAGTGACTGGTACTTCTTCTGTTCCCTAAGAAAACCGCAAAATTTTGCCTCTTGAAGTAGTTATGCTGGTGTTTCTTAAGGACCATTCAGTATCTAAGGAGAAGTTAGTACCAAACCGAATATGATTTTGTAAATAAATTGTTTTGACAGAATAAGGTTGTGCATTGATTCACAATCTCAAGGTTGGATAAGATGATATTTTTGAACAAGAAAATATTTCTCTTTGGTGCCAGCCCCTCTGTAAGTAATAAGCTGTCCATTCTGAGTATTAGCATGAAGAACTTGAACCCGCATTTTTTCTTTGTTGTATCCCTCTGCCACTAGCAAAGCTTGAAAAATATGAAGGTCTATATATTGGCTATCAGTCTTAAACGAAATTCAGTTTTGCAGTCTCGCTTGGTAAGAAAACTTTCACTAAATGGAGGATTGTCAATTAGGAATATTAAATATGGGTTATCAGAAGAAGCAAATTTCAAAATGAATGAGATTAAGTTGCTACACTTACCACAGAACTATTAATATGGATCGAAAATGTTTCACATACATGATACTATTTCTCAAAGTGGAAATGCGAAGCGATTTATCAGCTATCAATGTGTGATCAACACTTCTTAAAGTTACTGAAAGGTAAAGTAATGCAAATTATCTTGGAAAGGCTTCTATTAGATCTCATGTGCTAATAGTTCGTCCTTGGGAGGAATGAGGACATCAACTTGCTGTCGCAGGTGTAGCAAGAGTTGCAAATAACTCAAGAGTTGCAAATGATTTCGAATTTTGTGAGTATTAGAAGGTATTTGAGAGTCAAGTTACAAAGAATAGAAGTTCAAAACCAGATAGTAGGCTTCAATGATATGGTAATAATTGTTTGTTTTAATTAGCTAGGGTATTATTGTAGCGTGATGCCTAAAAAGCAATTAATTCGCTTTGAGAGAAGCGTTATTTCCAATAAATTGCAGAATGAGGAAGAGGTGAATAAGAGACATGGTTCCATTATTGACTTTTCCAATTACAAGATTTCCAGAATTATTTATTTAGACATTACCATGATATGCGACAAGCCCAGATGTTTCGGACCCTAATTCCAGGGATCCATGATCAGTGTAATAAACTAACATGAAATCAAAGTTTATATGAAAGTAAATGGCAAACAAAGTAAACGTGAGAAACCTAGGGACACCAACTAAAAGCTAAGTCAATAGACCAAAACAATGGAATGGGTAGATCATAAAACATACAGTTAGTTCACCGCCACATAATCAATATCCGAAATCCAAGCATACAATCTACCTCATAATCGATACCCAAAAATCCTCTTCTTGTGGTACTGCTAATAGTGAGCAGAATATTAAACATTCATAGATTGAATCTTTGAGACAATCAGGATTAAGCTTGCAAAAGAGATATTGTCTTTTTCTCGCTGTAAAGGAGATTTTTTAACGATTTCCTTACACGCTTTGCTCTAGTCATGAGCTTATCAGTTTCTAGAAAAGGAAACTCTTTACCTTGTAAAGCTCCTTGTATCCCAGTGCATATATTCAATTGTAGATTCAATGGTAGCCAAGCATTTAGAACTCGTGCAAAATTCAAAGGACCCAAGGAGCCATAATTCATTGTATGGAATTCTGAATCATACTAAAACACCTGGAGGAGGTATGTTAAGTGTTAAGTATTAAAGCAGAATGTGCAAACTTCACTCATATTCATTGTGTTCTCTTTCATAAAAGTGCATAGTTTAAGCATGGTTATACAAGACCTTCTTCGTTTCTACCGGTAGCAAATTTGTTCCTAGAATTAACACGTTTTTCGCGTTTAATAACATAAATGATTTATAGCGTGCCTAAAAATCCTGGAAAGTGAGTCATATTTAGAACAGGTCAGGGAGAGCCTGTATTAGTCAGGGAATAATCTTTACTATTTATCCAAGTCAGAGAAAAATCGAGGAAAATACGTTTTTTGACCCATATAGCATTTTCATTAGCTCATGCATGGTTTTCTCAAAGTGGTTGTTCTATTTGTTGGCAATAAATGTGAATTGTCTCACTTTGCATAGCAACTATCTGTACATACCATTTTTACTCAATTGCAACATACTGTATCCTCTTATTTTTTGTCTGCTTTGTCCTTTTGCTGCATGGTAAATATGTGAAATGGGAGTCGAGGAAAATGAAGTTTTTTTGACTATCAGTATAGGAAAAGCCAAGGAATCTCGATTTGCATGGTGGCTTTGAACCCTGCGCCCCATGCAACTACTATACAGTGGGCTTGGGTCTGGACATTTCGAAAATTGCCCCCCCCTCCAATATTTCATTTTTGTTTCAATGAGCAGTAAAATAGAAAAAAAATGCATTGCAGGAAAACAAAAATCAAATCAAAAGCTCGACTTATTCCACAGCTATAGCAGTTTGAATCTCAGCAAATCACCTAGTTATTGGCAGGCAAGTTGCAAATCGTGCTCTGAGTTGCCAGAACGTATCTATAGTGTAAGGTTTCTCCAGAAAAATTGAATATTGGGCTTTTTGCTCATTTTCTTTTATGAAGTTAATAGCTAGAATCATGGTTTTTTGGAGTTAAAGTTTTGGCAGTTTCCAAATCTCTAAATGGCAAAAATTTCACTGTTTTTTATAATAAAGTTGATAAAAACGTAGTAAATTTTGCGTAAAACGTCGCATTTTTTTGACATAAGCACTTAGCATTAAGGAAAAATTCTCGAGTTGCAATAAGGCAGACATAGGAAGGTATAAATTTCTTTAAAGAATGGGATTTTAACTGTTAACAAATCTAAGTTTGGAAGGGTTTGGCCTATGGCAACTCCAAAAAAACTGATTAAATGGTGAAGCAAGAAAGTCTACTATGGTCGAGGTTAAAAAGTTGATAAATTTAATATATACACTAAATATGTAGAAATATACTGAAAAATAGACATATAATGTAGCAGTGTCATAGCAGAAAAGCTTTTGGGGTGTAAAGTTTCAAAAACTAACTTGAAAACTCAAACATTATCAATTTCATTAGCAATTTTTTGCTAAAATTTGGTGGTCTGTAGTGAAACCTGCAATTCTGTAGATGAAAGCGCTTGAGAATGCATTCGATGCAGCTACCACTCTGGTTCATAAATTAACACAAAATTTCAACCAATACGAAAATATCATGAACTGCTTTCACTGTTGTATCAGTCCATTTGTTTCAAAGTAAGATTTTCCTAACTAATGACCAGAAGGCAAAACAATGCATTGAAATGAAAAGAGTGGTGTTTGCTGTGGAAAAAGTAGAAAACGTCGCTGAGAAAGCCATTGACAAGCAAGAGAGACAAACAGAATCAAAGGGGTAATACTTAGCTAATCTAAACTGAATTACTGCTTGAAACAAAGATTTAATATTTGAAACACATTAAAGTGCTTTAAATTTGTGCAGTCAGGAAGGAGAGTATGACAACATTTAAGGGATCATTCCAAAAGTACATAACGGAAAAAATTGTCATATTGACCCCCAACCTAACACATTAGCATTGTGAACGCAAATCAATATTAAAAATTAAGAAAATCACAATGTTAGCAACTAATTGCAATAGTTATGAAGTGTTTGGGCCCCTATACTGTCCATTGAGCATTGACTCCCCCGACTATTAACAACCCCCCTAATATATGTCTTTTTAGCAAAAATATCAACCTCGTCTTAATTATGCCCCCTACTATTCGGTGCCAAGGAGTAGGGATAGTGTAAGATTCAAGTTCAATGAGGTCATAAGCTCTTTGTTTATTTGAATATTTTTGAAGCACTCATCAGAAAGTGACAAATTAGAACTATTACACTAGAGTTTTGGCGTCATGTAGCGAAAGTACTTTACACTCCTACCTTCTATGTTTTCCGTAGCAGTTTGTCACAAAAATAGTGCATAACCTACTGTTCCTTACTTTTTGAATAGCCCCTTACGTGTGTGCTAACTTTCTCACAATCTTTCACTCGTGACAAAAGAAACACCTAAACATGATGAAAATTTACCAAAATTGGGAAAACTTGTAAATCTCAAATCCCTCTCTTTCCTTCTAACCATACACTTTCTTTGAAGTCGTGGCTTTCAATTTTACAGTTCACCGGCACATGCCAACTCTGCTCACTGCCACGCTCATTCTAGGGTCACTCACTCTCATTTTTGTTGGCAAATGTCAGGCCTACACCCTTTTAGGGGCACTTTCTAGGAACGACCCTGAGCACAGAAATTCAAGTTCGTGCTGTAAAATCATAAACCTAATATTTGGTCGACTTTGCAGTGATAATGCTTTGATAATCTAACTTTGAGGCTGTAAGGACAAAACACAAATGCAAATTCAGTTTCTTTAAGTATTCCATTATTCCACTTGTTCATGCACTTCTGGTGAGTCCTCAGCCACTTTTCTATTATCACCAAAGTAAGAGAAAGGCAAATTTTGCATACTGAGACCACCATTTCCAAATAAGGAGATTCGGTCCCATACCCCAGAGTTTGTGCAAATTAAAGATTTTTTATGTCATCTGATGCACCTTGTCATTGCGCCTCTAACTAGCCCTCATCCATTTCCATATGCTAATTTTTGGCTTAACTATGCAATTTTTTCCATAATTCCATTATCCCACCTCACTGTGTACTGTTTGTAATCCATTTACAATAATATCTGTATAATTTTCCAAAACAAGAGAGTTGTTTTTGACCTGATACACATTTTTTTAGCCAGACTTCTAAAAGCTAATATTTTACAACCTCCCTGTGGTAAGTGTCGATTTGTAAACTTGCACGTTATCCATTTTACAATTGCTCGTGATGTTTCAAATGTAGTATTTTAGCAATGTTTTAGCTATTTTGAACACCAACTAGCTTAATTCAGAAGCCAAACATTGCCCTTTGTGGTTTTTTTGCAGATATGGAGACAATAAATATTCGATTGAGCTGTGTTGAAGGTAGGAAAGTAATAAATTGTACAATATATTACTAAAAGCAAAAGGTAGACTTTAGATGGAAGAGTTAAATTGAAACTTAAGGAACTATGTATTTGGATGAAAAAATTACAAAGGGAATGGGGTCTCCAGGGAATACCAGTCGTTTGCTCCTTTGCCTCTAAATACAAGGTGAATGATACCTGGATTACTCTCTTAAAAACCTTTCTCCTCTTGTCTGCCAAAGTTTTTGATCCACTGCTTGCTTCGACTTGATATCCCATGCACTGTTTTTCTTGGAGTTGTGCAAATTCAGTCTCTGGAACTATCCACTATTTCAATGCATCCCTTTTGTTCATTTCTCAAAACTTCATCGATTGTATTAGGTCAATAGCATTTCTGATAGTTTCTTCAGTAGCTTGGTATGGAGAGATCCATTTCCCAAACTTTCTTGATGTTTAGGCTCTAGTAGATTCACAAACAAAGCATCGACTAGATGAGCCTATTTTTTTTTTCGTTTAGTGTCGGACGGAGAAATCGATAACTTAAATGATGATTGCATTTGACTTTTTTGCTCAGAACACAAAACTATGTCAGAAACGATGAAGGCCAGGAATCTCTTTAGTTTAGAAAGTTGTTGTTGCTATATATCAAGCTATGAAAAAATACCCCACTATTCATTTAGTGTCGGATGGAATCGATAAAAACACTTTGCTGGCATTTTGAAGCATCTCGTAAGATATTATAAAAACTACTTGTTCATTTTAGAAGGGAATTTTTATGTGCTTAAGGCTATCCATGATACTTTATAATTAGTAATAATGCTTGTCAAATCCATTTCTTAGTCCCTGAGGTTTTAGTGTCCGACGGAAATATCGGACGAAAATTTTGAGACAAAAATTCAATGTCTTTTGAATCAGACTTTCTTGGTACAAATCCATTTATTATTTTAAAATAGGCATGAAATGATAAAATTTGGCTTCAGTAAAGTGCCCATGCCATCATTATTCTATTTTTAACCGTTATTCCATCCGACACTAAAAGTCTGTTTTCTTAGCGAAATGTAAAGAGCGTAAATTTTCAAGAAAATGTAAAATCACGTATAAATTTGTATTAGAACGAAAATAACTCCTGTTAGCAGTATACTCTTCAAAAATTAAGGGAATTAGAAAGAAGCCATTCCTTTTCTGATAACTTTAAGCACCATAAGAGTCGATAATTTCATATCTGACTTTGTTCTTGCTTTCATAAAAATACTGCAATGCAAAACTAAAGCACGTTTCTAGAGTAGACTTATTATTATACTAGTTACTCTAATTGTTTTATGAACTGGACTGAAAATCATGAATTTACTCGGGAGATTAGAGACTTTCAGCTGTTCATTCGGCAGAAATAGTGTGGATGGTTTAGATGAGTATGCCTAAAGTATGGCACACCAGTCATACTCTGTATTTTGTTGGTCTACACCGAAGCCACAGTTGCTGGAGAAGGGCACTATATTCGCTTAGGTTAAAAAGAAGATGTGACTTAACGCTATTCGTGAAGTGCATCAATCTCGTGAATGTGCATTTAGGAGATACTACTTTTCCTTTTCGAAACACAAGCACACGTTAGGAGTTTTCTTTACAAATTAATAGCAGAATAACATGCTGCAGCTAAGAGCAAATAGCCATCGGGTTCCAGGGGAGTCGCGACTAGGGGGTGTGGTAGTTCAGTGACTGAGAATTGTATGAAAACAATGAATATTCCAAATTAATGCTGATATCAAAATGATGTAATATTGAGCAATGGTAATTCTCTGTGTTTGGCATCAAATATTGTTGCTCTGAAGGTCAGCAAAATTAACATAATTGGTGTCTTGCTGTAATATTTCGAGACATGGAGTCTACCAGGAAACGACACAAGGATTGCTTGTGTCAGTTATATGTGACTATCAAAAATATTGTTCTTCATGGCCTTGGCCCTTGAAGAAGCAGAGGAAAGGCCTAGAATGAGCGGTAAGCAACTAACTTAAATATCAGAATATTTTTTTGATTGAAATAACATGCACCGAATGGAGAGAAAAGTTCTTCATATTCAAATTGATATGTGATGTGATGTAAAGCTTTTCACTTACTACATTCTAAGATTATAATCATCGAAACTCCCTCGGCATTAGCAACTTTGTGGCAACATTGTTTTATAGTTATGGTTTAATTTTCTCTATTATAGAAAATCCCCCGAAAAGAAAGAAGTTCGAGAGTTCTAATAGGAGATGGGTGATATGCCTTTACTGTAACAGGGAGTTAAACAGCGATAATGAATTGTATCACACAACTCCATTTCACGCTGGGCAAGTTTTAAAGTTCAAGGATGTTTATGAAAAGTCACAAAAACAGTTGTTTTGCGCCACAGAAGCAATGGCAGGTAAGAAATCCCATTTAGAACCCAAAATCTTCATGTCGAAACGAAAAGCTTTTATAAAAAACCCATTGATACAGCACTCTCGATATTTACTTCAGCAACGCTTGAAAATATTTCAAATTAAATGTACAGGGCGCTTGGGTGCTTTTTGAGTTGGGTGTTGTCTAGCTAGTTTTGAACATTTTCAAAATTTTTTAGAGTAAACTGTAGACATATCTAATAGAAACCTATTTCTCAATTACTTCCTTCAGACCTAACACGCAGATGAAACTGACTTGATGCCAGATATTGATGATGGGAAGAGTGAAAGGGGATCAACATCAAAAAGCCTAAAAAGCGATATCAACGAATCAGAACAATTGATAACATTGATCTGCACAGAAAATGTGAAAGTTTCAGAGAAAGATATTAGTAATGAGAACGAAAAGTCACATGAATACAGAGAATTAACATATGTTGCTGCAGACTTGACAGCTATTTTCAATGCATAGAAAAACTTAAGTTTGCAGCTGAAAAGATTAACTCAGTGCTTTCATGCAATGCCACTGTTATTCATTTTGAATCATCATTTGCAGAAGTGGCAGCAATATGTAATACAGTGATGCTTACAATAGAGCAAGCAAAATCATTGGCTGACTCTAAATTAAAGATTGTTCAGAGTCTTTCTGATGAATTCAAAAACGATAGCATACCAGAAAGCAACCCCTTCATTGAACAAAGAGACCTGAAAAGTTGACCCACAATCAACTAAGGCTTCTAATAGCAAACGGGCCATGCCAGCCAATTCTACATGTTCATCCTAAAAATATAGATATGGCAAAGAAAGGAAAACAGTGTTCGTTTTCTAAATATGGTTTATAGAAGATCCTTACCTCGAATACAGTCTTTCTAGTAATGAAGCATATTGCTTTGTTTGTTCTTTGTTGGGTAAAGTTGGTCCTTACAAAGAAAGGCCGAGACAGCATGGATCACAGGAATGGAGGACTGGGCTAAGATGAAGGGTAGCCGTGGCAAGAGCAAATATGGAAAACTTCAAAACCACTTTAGCAGTTCATGACACACAGCAGCCCTTGCAGATTTTAGCAACTTTGTACAAGATGACAATAAGATTGAAGCACTAATGACGAAAAAACAATGAGGAAATCTTATTGATGCAGAACTTCAAACTTGCAAAAATAAGGAAGTCATTGTGATGCTGCTAGATGTCACAAGAACTCTCTGTAGAAATGGTCTTGCTCTCAGAAGAGGCAATAACGATGAGAATGGCAATTTTTGACGAATTGTGGACTTGCTTTCGCGCCATAACCCAACAATGAAAGCTTGTCATGACAGCCGCCAGTGTCACAAATACCGCACCAGTTACTTTAGTCCAGAAAGCCAAAATGAGTTTATACAGATGCTAAGGGAAGAGGTAAGACTTGCTATTGAACAGCACATAAAGCAATCAAGTATCTGTGCTGTGATGACTGACATAACACCAGATTTCAGTGTTGTTGATCAAATATCAGTTGCTGCTCGATATATTAATAATGAAACCTGCAAACCAGAAGAACGTTTGGTTAAAGTCACAGAAGTATTAGATAAATCTGGTGCTGGATTAGCAGCAAGCATTATTAGTTCCTTAAAGTCTGGCGGAATTCCTTTGTCAACAGTTCAATTCAGACCTATAACTCTACTGCAAGCATGTCTGAATGTCACAAAAGTGCGCAGCAAATCCTGATTGAACCTCTAGGGTAAAACATTCTCTACACCAAATGTTTGCTCCATGGTGTTAATCTAGTTATTGAGCATGCAAGTAATGCTTCCCCTTTAATCTCAAAAGTTTTTGATACTGTGCAGAGTATTTATGCCTTTTTTTCAACAAGTGCACACAGACATGCAGAGCTAGATCATGCAATTGGGAAAATTGACAATGCACTGAAGCTGCGAAGTCTGTCGCAAACAAGATGGTCAGCCAGACCTGAATCCATAGAAGCTGTGTGGAGAAGCTTGGATATTATCGTTGAAGTTCTGCATCTTAGTGAAGAAAACGGAGACCCAGAAACAAAAAGGAGAGCAGCCATTCTTATCAATTTAGTGGTAAACATTGACTCTATGTGTGGAATCATGCTATTAAAGAATATTATATATAAGACGAAACGTCTTCTGATTTCCTCCAAAGAGAATCAATTGATATGGCTGCTGCAATGGTTGCCATGCAATCAACGTTGAAAATTTTGGAGGATGTCAGATCAAGAGAGACAGAAGTGAACAATGAAATTGAAGCTGCCATTGCTATCGCTAAGTCTGAATGCGCTAATTCACAAGCTAATTTTATACTATTACATAGGACACGAATGCCTTCAACAAGTAGCACTTTTCATAGCTCTAAAATGGAATCAATGGAAATTTTAAAGCTCAAATTGTACTAGAGGACACAGTTTATGCTTTTACGGACACGTTGGCGTGCGAGCTCAAGGAAAAGCTTAAACTTGTGCAAGATACGTTCAATGATTTCCTTTTGGCACTGAATCCGGACAACCTAGGACCCCCTGATGCAACAGCACGCCTTTTCGCAAGCTTCCCAGCACTTTTTTCCGAAGAATCATCATCTGGAATTCATAATGAACTTCAGATGTTTTTCTTGTATGTGAAAAAATAATTTGAAGATGGTTCAAGCGGTGAATTATCAACGATTAGTGCGGCTTACTTAGCGTTGGAATTGGCAAGGCGTCATTCTCTCTTCAAGACTACTGCAAAGCTATATCAGTTGTTCTTATCTGCAGCACCATCTGTGTGCAAAAACGAAAGAAGTTTCAGCGCACTGAGATTAGTAAAAAGCTACCTTCGTAGCACAATGTCAACAGATCGATTGGACGACTGCATGGTACTAGCTAGTGAAAAGGACCTCGTAGATAACATTAATTTGACGAAAGTTGCAAAAAATGATCATTGCTCAAAAATCGCCGCGAAAAAACGAATAACTTCTAAGAGAACGACATTATTAGTATTTTAGGTATTTATTACCTTTAATTCATTGATATAATTCACAAAATACAATGATAACGTTAGGGAGAGTATTAAAAAGTTCCATTGAAGCCCATTGATGCCTTTAGAGGTTAGGAATTTTAGGTAAAATTTTGGTTTGATCAGGTAGACGTACAGCCGACACCCCCCCAAAGAAGATTGCTTTACGACGCCCCTGGTTGGGGACAAAGATTTCTCGGAGTATCAGAATTTGGCTCATGACATTTCCATCACTTTAGCATTTGCCTGAGCACACTCTTTCATTTCTTCTTTAAAGATGAGAGTTTTGAGTGTCCATATAAAAAATACATTACATTGAAAATGTCGACTGCACGATCAAAAGTGGAACTAATGATTTGACCATGTCTCACACAAATTCATTTATTGAAGCGTTATCTTTGATATAGTGTTCAAAGTTACAATTCCACCACCGAATTATGACAAATGAAGCTTTTTCAAAAGCTGTTTTGTCAGAAAATTGAACATATTATATAAAATGATATCGGCATTTTTTGGCTGCAGTTTAGGTCGATAAGCTAATAGGAAAAGTACTGATTTAAAGCAATGCAGAACACAATTTCTTTCTAGGCTTCTTTCTACTGCAATTGGTCAAACTTCCACCTTCATATTTTGCTTTTCATATTATTATTTTTGGGCCATAGGGCTAAAAAGATTATCGTCATTTATCATTACTTTTTACTTGTCATATCGCGATTCTATCGATTTGGTTAGCCGGTGTTATGATCGTGGCCAAAGGCACGTTTGCTGTTCCAGAGATGCTTAGGCTAATGAAACGCTTGTTAGCACTGCCTATGAGTGAAGAGCATGTCAAAAAGCAAAATCCACCACACCTCCAAAGAGAATTTACCAAGTTACTACAATGCAAACTATTTGCGCAGCACCTCCAAAAAGGACTTAGTCTCTAGAACAATGTCATTGAACAACAGCAATCTGTTTGATATGCTTCAAACTTGTGCAATATAGATTGGGGAGTGGGATAATGTCTTTCACCAGAAGATGAAGATCAATGAAATATACATGATCCTTCTACACAGAAGGGCATTTTCTGGCGTTATAGAAAGTTACAAAATTTTTCTTGGGACAAGCCCCTGACCTACGATTTTTTCTCGACCAATTGGTTACTTTTATCTTTTCCGTCATTTTCGCATCTGTCTGAATAGACTCGCTCACGATAAGGTTTTTCAATTTCAAGATTAAAGTTTTGTGCCTTCCATATTGATGCAATATAGATTGGAGGATGGGATCATACTTCCCACTCCTGAATGAAGATCAATGATAGAAAAACGTTTTCCTTCTACGCAAAAAGGCATTTTTTGACGTTATAGAGCCGAGCTATTTTAGAGAATTTTTCTGGGAGCAAGCCCCCATATCTCCAAATGTCTCTTTTCGTACGTGAAAAGCGCTTTTCTAGCCATTACCTACATCTGAGAAACAATTGGTTTATAGCATTTGAAGAGGTTAAACAACTTTAGTTCATAACACTTGAGTTCATATCTCTTACCCGGCAGCTCGAGACCTGACACCCCCATGAATCTTTCTAGCGCCGCCCCTGTGCGTATGAACCCGATGTGCGATTTCACAGATGCTTTCTTTCTTATTTCCTATTCAACTTACGATACTTTTTAGCTACATAAGTATCTCATTTACTTATACTTTCTCGTTCTTTTAATCTGATTTTCGAGAGATTAACAAACTGCTGAGTGCATGCTAGGATTTTGTGCTCCCGCGTAGCATGGAGAAGATGGGAGTTTTTTATGGAAGCGTGTGTGTTACAGATGCTTAAGACTTAGAAAGCTATTCTGTTTGTATAGACTTCTGTATGCATAAACTACTTCTATAAACTGAAGTACGCACTGTTGCATATCCAGCAAGAGTAATCGCGCGAAAAGGTACCTTGATCCTGGATAATTTTCCTAATTATTACAATATTATTCAAGATCTGTTAGCCTATTATCTAGCACCTTTAACGATGAATGCATTGAAGTCGAATAGTTCGTGCACTGAATGAATAACGTTTAGAAAACAAAGTGGCATTAAAGGATGTCAATTTATACATTTGACAATTTCAAAACTACTTTTTAAAATATAGCAAATTTCTAATTTCTATTGCTGTATTCTTTTCCACTTAAGCTGGTACTCTCCTACTTGATGAAAAGATACACTTATTGCTGTTCTACTGTCATCAATCATTTATCTGAGTAAGCTTCACTTATACCAATGGGAACCATCACTTCCTGCTTCAGTCGTTTACATTGCTTGGTTAAACATAATATTTTAAGACAAAAAGGAGGAGGATAAATTGTAGCATTCTGTAGCCTAACGCGCAAAGGTTATTGTTCACATTGTAAAAACAATTGTCGGCAGAATTGATTGTTTCATCTTTAGTTAAATAATACCCTTAACATCTAGCTTACGTTGACCTCTCCAGCTATCAGTTTCTTTATTTCTTTACTAAGTTAGAACTTGGAATTCTCTTAGATAACCTTCAAAATGTATCTTGCGCTTCATTTGAAAACGGTCGACATCTTAGTTCATAGTTTAGGCTGCTACAGCCATTGTAAACTGTTATGGGAGCAAAGTCTTAATCAAAGTAGTAGCAAGCTTCAAATTTTTGTTATTGGTAAATTGACTTCAATTCGAAGTTTGAGGCAACATTTTTTAAAATAATTTGTAGCGAAGCACCTAGTAGAATCAGATAGCTTTCCATTACTAACCGATCATTTGCTTACATTGCAGAACTGGTTAACAATGAGGTAATTTCTTTAGATACCTCCCAATACTAAGAATTGGTGGGATGGAGTCAATTACATACATGATGATGAAAAAATTTTTTTGAATAATTCTTTCTTTTACCGAGAATCACTAAATGTTAGATAAAAGAAATAGTGCGAACTTACCAACAATGCCACGGCTTTTATGCTGTATGCTGTTCAAACAGATAATAGTTCTTGAATGCTTCTGTCTCTTCTTCACCCGGAAAGGAATATGTGTCATAAAGTAGGAAGTACGAACGTAAGTTTTAATGTTGCTCCGAGAAAGTTCTCTTGAGAGGTGGGTTTTGATACCACTCATAACCTTCGTAGGTATGGACCTAGTAATTTTAGCATAGTTTTAGCGTTCGGCAGAATTTGGCAATGGATAAAGACAAGAAAACATTGGATAAATTTCTAATAGCAAATGAAGCAATAATGAGCTATTGCAAATTTTCCTAGGGACTATTACATACTTTGAAAGGTAGACAGAATCCGTTAATCAATCAAGCCAAAAGTATCTTTTGTAACAGAAAAATGCTCACTTGAAGGGCAGTAGTAAAAACATGTGCTATACTACCAAGAAGAAACTTACAAGTTTTGCAATACTTGATTGAAAATGTAATTATATTTCATATTGAAAAGTCAATGATGGCAATAACAAAGCACACATAAAGCACTCATTCTCTTCACATCAATAATGTTGTCCTTTTTGGTTTCAGGGCTTGTTTCTGAGCCTTCAAGCAGGTATGTAGCATCTTCCATGCACTACTTTCTGAAAGTCTAGTCTTACTTTGAACTCAGGGAATATCAAAGTAGATTTTTCATGATCGACTTTATTGCTCTCTTGCCAAAAAGTCCTGGTATATACATCTAGGAAATGAAACATGGTTATTAGCCAGGTATATCAGCATTGACATTAAACTTTTGTCCCATTTCATTTTGAGGGGAATCGCGATGTATACGTCAAAGATTGTATAAAATTGGAATATAATGCTTTGCCGTATTCACTTCTTGCAAACATGTACTTCAACCCATTTTGTTTCAACTATTTACTGTGCACTTGAAATGGCATAAACTGCTGAAAATTACATAACAACTTGTACCTGAAAGTAAAGATGCTACCATACAAAGGGAGCTTTTCAAGATAAATTTACTAAGTAATTCAACATCCAGCAGATGAAATTTTTCTGAGAGTCTTTCTGTGTTCTTTTTGCCAAATTGACTGACTGACTAATAGTTAGAGTAGAGCTTTAAATGCTTTCTCTCCTTTGTGTGGAACGTCAGGTCAGAATGAATTAGCACGGCTTTACAAAAGAGTTGAGATGTAAACTACACAAATTTTGGAATATTTATTTTGAAAAGGAAACTACACTCCTGATGACAACATAATCCAAAGCAAAACTTTGAAGCATCGTGATGTCTATCACACTGGAATCACGTTTTTAAAGACTGTTAAAGAGCAGTAGAGAGAGGAAACAAACCAAGCTGATGAATAGAACTGTTACAGGGCACTAGACTGATTTATCGTATATGAATCAATCTACTTACATCAACGTTATTTTGGCTATTTTTGACTTTGTACTGGATTTCATAGAAGAATATAGTTTGCAATTTAAAGCTAACAATTCTGCATCTATCTCGTGTCCTTTATAGTTCTCTCCTTATTTTGTTTTTCTTTCGCTTTCTCTTCCTTTGTTTACTTGCCTCCGCCAAATCTGCTCTTCACTGTCTGTTCTAGAAATACATTCTTAGCTTTGCATTGTAACAAAATATAATACAACCCTTCATGATAAATTGAATGATCAGTTGATGAGAATGACATTGCGATCGTCTTATCTTGAATTACGATGCTTGACGTTGCTTTTCTACTCAGATATAGCCCCCTTTGTATTTAGTTCTGCTTTTTTAGATCTTTGCACCACATTCATTTTTTAAGTATTCGCTTTTCTTTCAGTTCTTCTTCACTGTCAAAGCTAAGTTGGGATATTTGGTAGCATGTTTCTATTAAGCAGTGAGTTCTCGTTTTAGTTTTATCAAAGTTTTTGGACATCGAGCATATAATGTCGCTGTGCATTCAGATTCCAAAAAGAGAAGATGTGAAATCGGCTGAAGCAAAAATCACAGAGATCATACGTTTAAAGCACACCTTGGAGCTAGTTGAACAGCTTCGAGACATAATCAAAGATGGATCAAATCAGCTTTTTGTTCTCTACACCAAGGTATGGTAGATAGCTCAGTTTTCTTTGTGCATAGTTCAACTTTTCGTCTAATAAAAATTACTATCATCTAGTTCCATTTTATTTCAATGGCCATCAATTTAAAAGAAAGAGATGCTATGATAGTAACTAGATGGTACTGTAGTACCTTCCCAGCCAAGCACATGTCCTTTTGAACTGAAATATAGCAGATATCGTGAGAGATTTGCCACTCAATAGCTTAGTTTCTCCTAAAGCAATTCCACTCTGGTATCGCCAACATTCAAGAAAATATAACAACAAAAGTTAGTCGTTTTTTCAAAGACATTTTCAAAGCATTATCAGGACGTCATATATCCTTTGGTAGCTTAAATGCTACTGTTTGGATTAACCTGTGAAATGGTTGTTAATTAGATATTTGTATTAGGTATCAGAGAAGATTCTTACTAACAAGTCCTTCCTGTCTAACAGAAAGCTTTCATATGCTTCAAGTAAATTTTAATGCACAATTTAGTGTTTTCTAAGTTGTGCTATATAATTTTTAGGCTTTGGAAGATACCCGATTTACTTTGCTACTTGAAACCATGGAAGCTGTTATTAGCAGTGATGCCATGATGCAAAAAGGAGCTCTAAATATGAGAGCGCAGAGAGTATTTCTGGTTAAGGTAAAGGATATTTTGCATAGCTGATGAATTATTAGAGTGCAATTTGTTTTGCTGTTTTCATGATTAAACAGATGAAATTTGTTTTACAAGAATGAGGATATTATTGCCAAGCCCTTCCACAAAAGCTGTGTATATTGGCTAACTATGACTGTAGCACTAAGCTTAAAATTGGATAAGACAGGAAGCTGGAACCAATGAAAATTTAGCTACATTCGAATGTGGCTATTCTTGACCTAATGATTCATTGGAATTCAAATATTTAGTAATCTTATATTGTAGTTATCTAATGATCAAATTTTTTTCTTTTCATACAGCCTGGTGTCAATGGTAGGAAATTACACTTTATGTGTGTTAGAGAATTCCCTATAATTGATTTTGCTTCTTTTCACACTTATATGAAATAGCAGTCTTCTACCTCTTTGCATTGATTCTGCCAAAAAACTTTTCAATGTTCTAATAAGGTGCAAGAATAGTTGCAATCTTATTGGTGCTCCTATGTTTTGATAGGCGTAGTAAATCAATTCTTTCCATCTCACTTTACCCAATAGATTCAATATTGTTGTGTGATATGTTGTTTTCAATGACACGAAAAGCTCTTTCTGTTGAAAAGAAAATATTAGCTTGAGAGTTATTCCGTATAGAGTTGTCAGTTTTTATGTGTCGCTTTGACAGCGCCCTCATGTTATTAATCTCTTAGGAATGCTGGATGTTGTTAGAAAAGTTTACCTGGAATGTATGGATGATATTTCAGGTAATAACTCGTTTTCTAATTCTAGTATCAGCTCATGTCTATGAAGCTTAGATTAATGACTGAAATACTTGCACTAGTTTATTGCATTAGAAATTGATGTCAGTAAAGATCCAAACAAAAAGGAGCATGTGAAAGTCTTTTAAATCAGGATCCATAAAACAAAAAAGGCTAGCAAATTCCCTACTAAAAGAAGAAATCTTTCATGGTTCTTCATAACATTGTAAATGATGTACCTTTTGGCCTGCTAAACGTGGTTTGGAAAAACTTGTGCCTGTTGCATAGAGGAAATTAAGCTTGGCAACTAATAGATACAGTAAAATGTTATAAGAAATCAAAGTCTTCCGAGGTTCCTACCTACACTGCTTTAGTCAATTATCGGCAGACCCGTAAGCTGTAGGGAATTGGGAGGCTTGCGTACCTAAATTGTTTCATGGGATGGTTCATAGAACTGATTTAAGTTGCCATTTCTGTTCATTACATGAGAGGTTTCCACCATCATTCCCATACAATCCAATTCAGCTAACGGCGGTCCTGGAAATGAGGGAAAATATCTAGGTAAAGTTCAAAAATAGAAGTGAAGGTATTGAACCTTTAAGAGTCTGTGCTTTTCACAGTGCTCTTTTACCATTTTGGACAAAGAATACATCAATGCAACCCCAAATATTGCTCTTAGCATCTTATCTACTTCATAAATCTCATTGATTCATATTTCAGAAATGGTAAAGCAGTTGGGTGAAAGACACATGTTGAATTTAAAAGCTTCTTATAGCACAAGTCGTGGTTTCTTTATTCAGATTTGTGGCAATTTACCTTTTATCTCGCTCCCTGGCTCCTTCATCAAAGTTGTCAAAACCAACTCTTTCATTTCTTGCACAACTGAGGGATTGGTAAGTTGTATTCAAAACCCTTAAATATCGAAGCAAATGTAAAGCTTTTTAGTATTCTTTAGCAAAACTCTTTGTGGATGCTCTCTCGATCAGTCCTGCTTCTGGACTTGCTAGACATTGATATAGTTAAAGATCACTGTAATTTGTGGCTCATGTGTCAATACTTCAGTGCTTCAGTGGCGTTCCAAACACCGCGAAAAGTCTCCTAAGTTTGGAAAGCAACCTCAAAGGGCGCTAGACTTTCTCAATGGAAGCTAAATCTTCTTCTTTCCGAAGAATAGGTTTTGCTGAGCCTTCTTTGTCAAACGTAGAAGATATTAAAATACCCGTTAAGTAACGTTAGTCGGTCTTCGCAGCGTTCGGTGTACCACGATGCAGAACCGTGTAACCAAACTTCGATGAAGTTTAACCGATATTAATGTATGTCAATTTAGCAAGTACCCTAGGCTTCATTCTCCAGCCTCTAGCACATTATAGGATATGCCAATAATACACAAGACGTTTTACTGGCACTGCTATAATTATTTAAATTAGTATTTTTGTCAGTGTATTCAGTTAAGGTAGTTCAAGTAATATTCTCTATTCATTGCATGCGCTGATGCAAATATGCTCTTGTTTGTTTCTCAACATAAAATCAGATCAAGATGAATGGTATGTATTTCCCTTGCTAATTTCGATATCTTAACTAGCATCAAATGTATTACATTTTTCATGCTTTTCCCTACCGATATCTGCCAGTTGATTCTTTGCAACACAAGACAGCTTCCTTCAAGTGATATTATCTCATAAAAATAAATGCTTTTCCTGAAGTTCATTTTTGATATCCTCTTAATTGTTTTACAAAATTTCTCTATTCATTATTTTTGCCTTTATCGGCTTGATCGAACTGACTAGCAAGCCTTTCTTGCATGACTACTTTCTCCATTCTTTCAGTGATAAAAATTTATTGTGATAAAACTGTATTAAGTAATGCCTAAACGACCGGAGTAATAACCCCTCATTAGTGCCCAATTTCAATGGGCAAATCACTTCTCTTACTTTATGTTTTATAAGTAGTTTTCCTCAAAATGCATAAAATTAATATTTGTCCATAATTCCCATCAAATTTCTATTTTATCAACTGCATGAAAAAGTAAAGTTAGTCCATCATTCTTCTTAGCTAGGGTTACAGAAGCGATGAATGAAATTTACATCCTGACAAATATGTTAGTATTGACTACTGTCTTGATATTTACCTATTATTCTACACAAGAAGGATAAAACAACAGCGATTTATCAATCATATTCAAGTACCTAGAAGGAGAGGATATGAACTCAAGGTTCCAAGAGCAGAGTCTAAAAGCTACGAATAATGATTGTTGTATCATAAAGCTTTATCTGTGATTCTGGGCACTTAAAGCAGCTTTCAAAAACAGCATTGGCAAATTAATTTTAGTTAAATTAGAACTTGTTCTCATCAACAATTCTTGATTGTTGACTTTTAGCAACCAGTCTACATAGGTTCATATGTTCTCAATAGGTTTCTCATGTTAGAAAAACCGAAGGGTGCCTCGAAAGATAGTTATAAGTGGGTTTTCCGACTATCCTCAGAGTACTTTAGATTTATTCTCTGCGCCATGGATCCTGCGATGGCTCATGAAAGCCTCAATGTGCTGTTCTATTTCAAGAGCTCTATTTCTATTTATACATCTAAAATTACGTACATTTGCTTTCAGGGGCGGTGCTAGAAAAAATTCTTGGGGGTGTCCGGTCTCCAGCTGCCGAGTAAGGAATGTGAACTCAAAATTTTATAAACCAAAGCTGTTTTTAAACCATTTTTCAAATTATATAAGGCGCACAACTAGCACTTTTGAAGGGCAGGGGTCTAACTAATGCTAAAACTTGTTAAAGAAGAAATGGCCTTTGCGAACTTTTTTCAGATTCGTAAGTGCAGGAAATATTGTAGGGGGATTACTGATATCATTGCTTCTAAGGGGAAATTATTCTTATTACCATGTCTTATGACAGTAGGAAAGGGAAAACGGGGAGCCTGGGACCCAGCCCCTAGAAAACTTTTTCAATCAAGCCTTTTCCATGTTAGAAAAGTGCTCTTTTGAAACGAGAAGGCACCACAAAAAGGCACTTTTATCCCTACGTTGAAAAAGGCAGGAGTCTAGACCTCCAGCCCCCTAGTTGGTATCTATAAACCAACTGCTTTTCAAAAGTAGGTCATCGATAGAGAAGCACTTTTTACGTAACAAAGTATCAACTTTTTGTGAGAGATACTTGGGGGTCTGGAGGCTTGCCCCCAGAAAAGTTTTCTAGGATAACTCTCTCTAGAAAGTCAGAAAATGCCTTTCTGCGTAGTAGGAAAAATGTTTTCATCGTTGATCTTCATTTTGGGATGAAAAGTATAACCTCAACCTCCAATCAATTTTGCACGAATATGGAAGACAAAACTTTGGTCTTGAAAGTAGAAATCTTATATCTAGCGAGGCTACTCAGGCAAATGCAAAAGTGATTGGCAGAGCCAAATTCTGATACTCCAAGAAGGCTCTGCGCCCAGCTTCCTGGCTACTAGCTTTTAGCTGCAGCATGCTACTCCATCATCAATTTGTGAAGAAAACTGCCAACGTGTGCCTGTGTGCCAAAAAGGAAAAGTAGCGTACTAGAGTATTTCCTAAATGCGCCTGCACCTCCATGTACAGAGATTGATACATCTCATAAATTACTTAAATTGACCTCTACCTTGCAACCTAAGCAAATGCAATGTCTTTCTCTAGCAACTGTGGCCTTGATGTTGGCCACACAAAACACACTGTGGGATAGGTGTTTTGTCTACCGAGTAGACTGCTGAAAATCTCAAATCTGCCGAGTAAATTCATGATTTTCAGTCCGCGAGGAGTGTCACACCCCCCACATCCCACGTAGCACCGCTCCTGTTTGCTTTGCATTTTTCACCACTGATCTCATTGATACAGAAACATTTTTTTAAACTGCCGGTGAGCAAGGCAATTTTTACTGATTTGAGAATAGGGATTATAGCACCGCTTTGGAATATGAGTAAGATACTTTGCACCTTAGATCAGTAGAATAAAATTGCCATAAGTTTTGGCTAGAGTGAAAAAAAAGATCATACAGTCTGCATAGCATCTTCTTTTCTCCCTCAACCTCAGGGTCATATCAGAGCTTCTTGTAGACATCAGGGAGCATATCAGTTGCATGCACAAACTAGCAGAAGGCGTGGCAATCCTCGACATGATTGTCTCATTTGCACATGCTTCCACACTGTCCAACTATGGTAAGGCAGTCATCCACAAAGATTTATAACCTATGTCAATATTTATAAATGAACAATGTTTTAAAGCTATGGTTGTCACCTAAAACATTCATAATGTTAAAAAAACTTTTCAGGATTATGTAGCTACTTTTACTTTTTCACAAAATTTTAACGACTTCGAAAGTGGAAGAGCTACACTAACGATTATGGGCATTATATTTTAGTCAGGCCAGAGTTTACAGATACACTTGCGATAAAGGAAGCCAGGCATCCAATTCTTGATAGAATCCTCTCTCAAGGCTGTATAGTTCCAAATGATGCGGTAAGTTTCTAGTTTAATGTTAATGTCAGAATCGAGTTGGTAGGACAAAAGTGTGTCAAGTAGATTCCTTTTTGCACTAATGTTCTGTGGGCTACGCATTACATTGCTATAAAAAACCAAATTAAGGATCAAAACATATTTTTTAGTCTAAACTACACAATTAAAGATGCACATCTAAAGAAGGAGCATGGAAAACACTTCATAGCTTACCACGTATGATAGTAAATCGCAGATAATCTATTAGCAGCAGTGATCTTCAAATGCATACAAAGGTGAACCAGGATAGCCTTTACCTTTTCAGACATCAACATTTTTGGCACAGGAAAATATAATGCATGGTCTTAAAATAATTGTAGATACAGTACTCAAATGTTCGGTATTTTTAAACCATCTTTTTGAAATTTTTGTTTAATTCTTCCTATTATTCAATTATTGTTCATCTAGTTTGCTTCGGACGCTAACAATTTCACCATCATTACAGGCCCTAATATGGTAAGTAGCAGGAGCTTAATAAAATTCACTTTACTTTGCATTTCTACTTGGATCACTAATAAGACAACCAGCTGTCCAAGGTCTTACACATATCTCATTCCGTATCCCCATTTCTTGGCCTTTTCCGTATGGCAAGGATTTAGTACTGTTTAACTGTGGCCCTTGGCATTTCAGTGCTATATAAGTTACCGTCAACTGAGGTGACTTCGATCAATTTTGAAACTTTAAATAAAATAACTCTGAGGAGCAATGGCTTATGGGAAACACTATGCCCTCAATAGGTTTGTCTGGGTCACATGCACAAAATGACAGAATGTATATGATGTTTGGGATATTATTCTTTACCTTTTCTAAATGTTTAGGAGTGAGCAATGTCACCCCAACAATGGGGTAACTTTTTGCACTCTAGAATTTTTCACATAAACACAACTATGCATCATTGATATCAGCAATAGTTGTAATTTCTAAACATCTTTGCAAGGGGGCTCTATGTGCAGCATCAAAAGTATAGGTATGGCATAGTTAAGACGACACCCATGTTTTCACCAATGCAGATGTGATACGTTTGTTCAATTATAATATAATATAATTACAATTATGAATATCTCAATAATCATGCAGTAGTGTATAATTCAACTTAGCAATAAAATATCAATCCTTATGGAAACGAGGAATACACTTTGAAATACAAGGTCAGCAAAAGGTTTTTGTGGGGCTAAATCCTCTACCCCTAATGAACAGTAATTTTAACGAGAGGCTCTACCCCCTGAGCCCCCTAGAAATCATCCATGATTGGCAGTATTATATAACTAACCTGAATTATAATAAAAAGTTGTTAGGAGACAAAAATTAGCTTGTTAAGCAAAATAAATTAGTTACATTGGACCCTTGCTTGTTAAGCAATATAATTAATTAATTGATTTTGAAATACCCAAATAAACAAATGAACGAAACAAAAACAACTCCCTCTATATGTTTGTTGGGAAAAGATA
>WIPJ01067449.1:64175-92629 GCA_018155075.1 Cassiopea andromeda
ATATATATATATATATATATATATATATATATATATATATATATATTGCTCTTTACAGATAAGCTAACATTGATATTTATGCCAGCCGGACCAAGTGGAAAAAATCATCCTAATGATCAAAATCACCCCAGTTGACGGCACTTGAGTAGCACGCTAGATAGCTATTTATCTAGGATGCATGGGGGGCAGTGCCTCTCAGCTGAAAATGCTTGCCCGTCCTTGCCCCCCAATTAACATATTGAGCTTTGTCCACAAGGAAAACGTAAACAATTGATATACGACAACCAGAATCAAAGAATGTATTACTAGCAATCTTCTGAAGGTTCACAGTTAATGTTCTTATGCCTATGTGATACTTATAATATAATAATAATAATAGTAATGATGTGAAATTATTTAAAGTTGCTTTTACATAGTTTATAAACAAACTAATTAAGACCAACTACTTACATGAACATACTCTAAAATATAAATATATAAAAGTAAATAATGAAAAGGGAATAACGACGATTACACGATGCATATAACGACTTCACTATTTACAAATTTTACAGTTGCAGTCCTCTCCACTGCAACATTTTATACATTTCTTAAAAGAGCATACGAAGGTTTGGCTTTTACTTTTATTTGGAAGGTAATTCCATAAGATGCTGAATCGAAAAACTATACTATCATTTCCATATTTAATAGTAGGAGTTTGAGGCAATATTAGCAGGTTTTTTGATCGTAAATTGTATTGAATACTCTTTTCATGGAACATGCTCCACATGAAAGATGGGTTTTCATTTTTCAAACATTCATAAACCTCCAGCATTAATTTTTTCAAATGTTTTATGTGAATTGTACATTCATTTGATTTCTGTAGAAGTTCTTCAAATAGGAAAGGAATAGTCATATCGTAGAATTCGAAGTGCCCTCCTATGGCTGCGATTTAACTCTTTATTGGCAGCTTTTCCACAAAACATCCATATTAATAGCCAGTAGATACATGATGCCACCAAATGAAGTGGAAACATGTATTATTGAGAGAAATTAAGCAATCTTCACAAGGAAAGTATTAACGGGTGATGAGCCAAATAGCCAGGAGTGGGCATTGGGAGCATAGCATACCCAACTGAGAGATCTTGCCCATCCTTGCACGCCCATTAAAGTTAAGTTGAAGAAGAAAGCAACCAACAATTGAAAAGGTGTTAGTAGCTATCTTTTGTAAGCCCATTCAAATATTTTTATGTATATGGTAAAATCCATAAACAGCAAGAAAGGAGGTCATCAAACTTTCATCAATGCACTCCAATCTTTTTGAACAACTTTTGCAATTCGTCGGCAATTTGCTATTTTCTGCCACCCATACAAAGCTAAGAGGAAATTTATAATCACTGCTATGTAATAAAGGACGTAGAGATCGGGTTTGTGCCCCAAAATATGAGAACTTGAGAAAATTCAAGCAAAATGAAGTCATTACATCTTCAAAATTACTTAATTTTTGAAGATTTGAAGGTTATATGTTGAACGACTGTTGAACGAACGCATAGGAAGTTTTACCTGTAGCTGCAATAACCAATATCAAAACAGCGTTTTCCAGTCGTCTCAGAACTTTTGTCTTGAAGTTTTGTCTTCAAGCCAAACCAAGTGGACTCTGTAGTAGACTCTGGATAAGAAAGAATGTCTAATAAACTCAGGACCTTAGCGAAGGGATACCGCGCGCGAGGAGGGCTGTTGAACTGACAGTTTGCCGACAATATGACCGTGGCAGCTGGATTTGCTTGAAAGGAAAGGGGGGCATTGGAGTAATGAGGAAAGAAGGGGGCTTAGGGGCTCAGCCCCCAAGAAAGTTTCTTGAAAGCCACGCTCTTTACTTTGGCTATAAATTTGACCAATGCCTGTTTTACACCAGAGCTATGGAAGCGCATGAAGAAGTAGCAATTCTTGAAAACAATATGAAAATATTTCTGCTTGCAAGTCGCATAGATGGTATCGAAAGGAAGTAATAACTTGGAACTGAATGCTTTCAAAAAATAATCCCCCCATTCAACAGCTTAAATCACTACATACTGTTAAATAACGAGATTTAACAGGGCTCGATGCTCAAACAGATCAATAATTTAAACAGCAACCAATAACGCTAAGATACAATAAAACTACAATTTAGCAAAATAGGGCAATTCGGTGCAAAATGAGACACGGGGCAAAATAAGACACTTCTTGTTTCACATCGAATTTTCGGTTTGTCCGGTGCAGAAACAAGTCAGCTCAGTCATAGACTATGGATCAGTTTATTGCATGAATTTTAACTCTCTCCTTCTTTACAATCGTTGTTTCTGTAGTAACGAAATGCTGTGGCAAAAGTGGTTTTGTACGGAGTCACCAATGATTAACACAGCACTTTTACCAAGCCTTAGATCACGTCCTTGAAATACTTTCCAATTTTCGCGCAAATGATGCTATCGTAATAAGGCACAACCTTCACTATTCCATAATTTTGCATAACTTTTTATTACTTACAGCCTGGCAACATGATTAAATACACAATATTACACTTTTCATATCTCTTTCCTCTTTCACCAGCATGGGGCAAAATGCCACAATAACCTAATTACATCCAAATCTATCACGAAAAATCATTTTCCATGCCAGATTTTGCTTTGCCAGCTTTCTCTAACACAGCTTGAATAGTTTTTTGAAGCAGAATTATTTCGTAAGCCGTATTAACTTATTTTTGAAAGTCATATTGATAGTTCCACTGATAGAAAGTACTCTGATGTCCCGTTTTTCACTGCTCCGCTTTTGTAAATAGGTGCAGATAAGAATACCAGCTTTTTTGAAAATTTTCATACTACACTAAGTGAGCGGAAATTCTGCACTACTTGCCTTAATATGGTAGTAACTTTTCGGCCTATCAAGAGAAGCACATCGATTCAAAGTGAATTGTACCGCATGGAGCCATATTTGCTATGCGGCATAGTATGCTTTAGTTTTTGCGAGAGATTTGAAAGACTTACTGAGAAATTTTGTCACTATATACGAAAGGAAAACATTGTAAGAAGTACAGCTGCGTATAAGAAAATTGGATATTGGTATACATATATTGTTCACACCATTCTCAATTATTAGGTTTTTCTAGAAGCAGCGAGAAAACTTGGGCTTTCGAATAAAGGTAAAAAGGTAAAGTTAGATAAAAAAGTTTAGTACTCGGGAACAGAGATTTGTTGGTTGCCTAGCGAAGCGGTACAGATTCTCAATTTTGAAAATTATCACATATTATCACAAATTATCATAAATTTATGAAGTGTCTCGTTTTGCCCCACATTTGGGGCAATATGAGATGATAGACCTGCTTCAAAAAAAGCGTGAAATTTTCAAGTTATGAAAATGATAGGGAGAAATTGCTTTTGCTGTTATATATCTTGTATTTTAAGCCTGGTTTCCATATAATCGTTACGATCGCTTGGATCCCTGTGAACGACTCCAGCGATCACAGCGATTCCATCGATGTTTTGGAAACGATCCCAACGACCGCAAAGATCAGGATCACTGGGATAGAACTGTAATAATGCTGATTTTATCCTCAAAGTAACGGAAGGAATACGCGCAACGCATTGCTTTGCGCATATAGCAATTCGCCGTGCGCCAAGCTATAAATGTTTATCTTACGCTCTATAGTTCGTTTGGTTATCTCTATTTAAGAATATAATTAGGCCAAGTAGTATCTGACAACATATTGCCATTCCGTATTTTAAATAAGCTCTAATAGAGCGGTTGCAATAAAACTCTGTTGCTTAGTAACGGGTTAGTGTTGTCTCATATCCGCCATCATGACGGTGCTCTTTCATCCAAGATGGCGTGCTGTTGTAGTGCATTTGGATGTTCCAATCGATCTGATCGAGAAAAAGATCGCTTTTTTCACCGTCTACCAAAAATAGGAAACAATTGGACGAACAAACGAAAGAATATTCGGCTGAGCGAAGAAGTAAGTGGTTGAGCAATATACGGCGCGCTGATCTAGCCGGGCAAAAGCTTGTTTTGGTATGTTCTAATCACTTTGTTACAGGTAGGCCTGCAGCTCTTTTCCAAAAGCTTCATCCAGACTGGGCCTCAACCTTACGTTTAGGCCACTAAAACATAAAGGAGGAGAGTTCTTCACGTTGGGAAAGGTGGAAAGAGCGATCAAAAAAGCGCCCTTCTTCGCAGATCGAAGGACTAGGCCAGCATACCTCTGTAGTACATCAATACTGTTTGGACGTCATTCCGCCTTCTACTTCCGATGAGTTGGAAAATCATGACGAGAAGGTTAGCTCTTCAGCAGCATTTATATCAACGGAAGTTCAAACGGAACTCTCAATGGGTGACATTGACAACATTGAGCAGAAATTGCCAGCATTAGAGAATGAAAACAAAAGTCTTAAAGAGAAGATCATTTCGATGATACCAATTGATATTGCTAGACTGGGACACGATAAAGAAATGGTTTTGTTTTTGACTGGTCTTGCCAACTGTTTACTGCTTATGTCATTGTTCTCCTTTCTCTCTGAATCAGTGTCACATATAAACCGAAATTGTTTAACCGCCTTTCAAGAGTTTTGGCTTACTATGATGAGACTACAATTAAACCTGCCATTCCAGGACTTTGCCTACTGCTTTAATATATCAAAGTCAACTGTTTGAAGACCTTTTTATAAATGGATTGACGTTCTAGCGATAGTGCTTAAATTTCTGACTAAGTGGCCTAACAGAGAGGAACTCCAGGAAACTATGCCTACTGATTTTGTCCAAGTTTTTGGTAAAAAAGTTGCAGTTATATTCAATTGCTTTGAGGTGTTTATTGAGCTTCCAGGAGATCTGTTGGCGCATGCATCTACTTGGAACAATTATAAAAACCACAATACTATAAAATTTTTGATAGGTACTTGTCCACAAGGGGCCATTTCTTTCATATCTAAGGCTTGGGGTGGTTGCACAAGTGATAAATATTTGACAGAAAATTGTCACATTTTAAATAGACTACTTTCAGGTGATATTGTTTTGGCAGATAGGGGCTTCAACATCAATGAAAGTGTCGCTTTAAAGGGTGCCAAACTAGAAATACCAAAGGGAAAACACAGTTATCATCTCTTGAAGTTGAAGAAACTCGAAGACTTGCAAATGTGCGGATTCATGTTGAGAGAGTTATAGGATTAGTATGGCAGAAATATCAAATCCTGGGTGGTATTCTTCCAATTAAAACATTATATAGTGATAACTCTACTCCTCAGATTGATAAAGTTGCAAAAGTGTGCTATGCTTTAGCAAATATTTGTGATTCTGTTGTTCTATTCTACTAATTGTCCTATTGCACTTGTAGTGCGTATCATATTCTATAAAGTTCCTGTTGCTTTTTACATTCATAAACTTTGCTGTGAAATGAACAGTCAAATCAAATTAGCGTGATACTGAAGTTATTCTCTTATAAAAAGAAAAATGGATAATAACATACCAGAAGTAATCTGCAATCTAATTTCTGTATGTCCTTATTTATTTTCTTGTGAAGTGTTTAGCAAGCATGTCTGGTAAGATGCATAATTTAGAGAAGTTTTCTGATTTTAATGCATACATTTCAAAGAATGATTTATCTTGAAGAATAGGCTCATTATGGGTTTCATTTTGTGTCCATACCAAGAAATGAGCATATTGTGCACCTGATATAAACAGTTGAAATTGTACTTGATAGTAGTACTGATGGTCTTGTTTTAGTGCATATGTGCTCTGTGCAGGTGAAAGCATAGAACTTTGTTTACAAGCATATTCACTTAATGGAATATCTCAGCAACTATATGGACACTTAACCTCTAGAACACCTTGCCCACAGCACTTACATGATATCAAACCATCTGGAGAAGCCCCCAGGAATGACCATTGGCTATTCAGCATCAGCCCTACTTTAGAGAAATGAAATTCCTTGTTGGATCCTTCTATTCTCTTTATGTAGTCTGCCACTGCAATGTTTTTCTTTTCTAACCCCCAAGCTACAGCACTATTTGTGAACTTGCTTTCTGTTGGGTAGTAAATGCTTTTGATTAGGCTCCTGCTTGGGTTATTGGCATCTGTTCTGCAAGCCTGTTTAAATTTGGATGCAGTAATTCTACCAGACATAAGCTAAAACCATAACTTTGAATGAGCTTACTTGGCTGTCTCACATTGGATCTTCTGTAGCTGCTCATTGGAAAGGACTGGTAAAGTAATTTCTTCACATTTTTGAGGATGGTGTCAAGTGATCATCCTGTATTTGGAGAGTACAAATTTTGAAGAAAGCGGTCCTTAATGGACCCAAATAGAATGAAGCTTTCACTATAAGGCTCAGTAATTTCCAAAATTGTTGGTCATGCACACAAGCTTGATTTGCTAAGGAATCCCCTCTGCCTCTGATCATTCTCAATGTGTGCAGGCTCTAGAGTCTTCCTCCTCTTTGTAGACCTATTACTGTCTCCATCTTCAGTGCTGCAGCTGAGATCTCTCATCTTTTGTGTTGCCCCTTTAAAATCTCTACAACAGGTAAATAGGGCACCTCTTTTACAGCTTTTGGCAGTAACCATTTGCATTGTTCTTGTGTACAAGATTTACATTCTCTTGTACAATAAAATGCCTCTGAATAAAACAGGAGAGATAAAACATGTCAACAAGCTTCACCAAGGCCAGCCATGCAGGTGCAATGGGCAGTTTCTATTTCACCATCTGCTTTTAACAACATCCAAGGCTTCAATGGTACTTTGTTAGCATGCTGTGAATGTCTAACCTGTCAGTAGAAGCAGCAGTTAAGAATAGCCTGAAGAATAGGCTTTAAATGGCAATTCTTAATAAATTTAAATACTGTGTGGGAAAATTTTTAGATCAATATGCCAGGAAGCACTAAAAGAAGTTGAACCAACTCATTAGACATCTAAATAGTGGTCTGTTGAGCCAATGTTATGAGAAAATGTGGCACAAAAAATGAAAATATTTGACTTAACGTTCCTATCACAAGGGCATTCTCTTCATAACGTTTAATTGCCGTTTCCAGAACCATCCACTCAAAAATTTGTTGTATGCTTGCATTGATTTCCTCGCTTTTATCTCCTTTGCCGTCAGGTGACTTTTTGAGTACACAAGGTAGTCGACAATGTTTGTATAATCAATCCTTGGCAAATCATTCAAGTACTCATTTATGTCCGACTTTTTCAGCAAGTATGGATCTTCCTTCATAGCATCAACTTTCAATAAATATCGAGTTCTCGCTGAGAGTTCTAAGGATTGGGCGTACTGTGACAGAGGGAATGTGTGATACTAGTGGCCTTGCTATAGAGCGGTTGCATCAAGGCGCTGTTGCTTAGTAACGGGTTAATGCTGTCTCATATTCGCGATCACGACGGTGCTCTTTCATCCAAGATGGTGAACTGTTGTAGTGTATTTGGATCTTCCAATCGATCTGATCGCGAAAAAGATCGCTCGTTTCACCGTCTACCAAAAATAACACAATTGGACGAACAAACGAAAGAATATTCGGCTGAGCGAAGAAGTAAGTAGTTGAGCAATATACGGCGCGCTCATCTAACCGGGAAAAACCTTGTTCGGTATGCTCTGATCACTTTGTTACAGGTAAGCCTGCTGCTCTTTTCCAAAATTCTCATCCAGAGTGGGCCCAACCCTTCCGTTTAGGCCACTCAGATGTAAAGGAGGAGAGTTCTTCACGTTGGGAAAGGCGGAAAAAGCGATCAGAAAAGCGCCCTTCTTCGCAGATCGAAGGACTAGGCCAGCATACCTCTGTAGCATATCAATACTGTTTGGACGTTATTGCACCTTCTACTTCCGATGAGTTGGAAAATCATGATGAGAAGGTTAGCTCTTCAGCAGCATTTATATCAACGGAAGTTCACACGGAACTCTCAATGGGTGACATTGACAACATTGAGCAGAAATTGCCAGCATTAGAAATTGAAAACAAAAATCTTAAAGAGAAGATCATTTTGATGATACCAATTGATATTGCTAGATTGGAACAAGATAAAGAAATGGTTTTGATTTTGACTGGTATTCCCAACTATTTACTGCTTATGTCATTGTTCTGCTTTCTCTCTTAATCAGTGTCACACACACACCGAAATTGTTTAACCATCTTTTAAGAGTTTTTGCTTACTATGATTAGACTACGATTAAACCTACCAATCCAGGACCTACAATACCCCCAAAAGTCTTGGGACACTTTGCAAATTTTTAATCTGGACGGCACATTCGGCCCCCTCCTCCCCCAAAATAATGTTGGTTTTTGAGTGAAGTACATGCGGTACCGGAATAATTTTTCGTGCACAATAACGCCAAATGTCTCACGAACAGACCAACATTGTATTAGGGGAAAGGGGGTGTGTAGAAGGCATAGTGATTGAAATGCTGAGAAGGCTAAAGTTTTTCATAATTTTTTGAAAGTGTCCCAGGAACTTTTGGCAAGTATTGTAGCCTTCCGCTTTGATATATCAAAGTCAACTGTTTGAAGACCTTTTGATAAATGGATTGACGTTATGGCGACAGTGCTTAAACTTCTGATTAAGTGGCTTAACAGAGAGGAGCTCTAGAAAACTATGCCTACTGATTTTGTCCAAGTTTATGGTAAAAAAGTTGCAGTTATATTCAATTGCTTTGAGGTGTTTATTTAGTGTCCAGGAGATCTGTTGGCGCATGCATCTACTTGGAACAATTATAAAAACCACAATACTATAAAATTTTTGATAGGTACTTGTCCACAAGGGGCCATTTCTTTCATATCTAAGGCTTGGGGTGGTTGCACAAGTGATAAATATTTGACAGAAAATTGTCACATTTTAAATAGACTCCTTCCAGGTGATATTGTTTTGGCAGATAGGGGCTTAAACATCAATGAAAGTGTCGCTTTAAAGGGTGCCAAATTAGAATTACCAAAAGGAAAACACAGTTATCATCTCTTGAAGTTGAAGAAACTCGAAGACTTGCAAATGTGCGGATTCATGTTGAGAGAGTTATAGGATTAGTATGGCAGAAATACCAAATCCGGAGTGGTATTCTTCCAATTGAAACATTATATAGTAATAACTCCACTCCTCAGATTGATAAAATTGCAACAGTGTGCTATGTTCTAACAAATATTTGTGATTCTGTTGTTCAATTTTACTAATTTTCCTATTCCACATGTAGTGCATATCATATTCTATGAAGTTCCTGTTGCTTATTAAATTCATAAACTTTGCTGTGAAGTGAACAGTCAAATCAAATTAGCGTGATACTGAAGTTATTCTCTTATAAAAAGAAAAATGGATAATAACATACCAGAATTAATATGCAATCTGATTTCTGTATGTCCTTGTTTATTTTCTTGTGAAGCGTTTAGCAAGCATGTCTGGTAAGATGCATAATTTAGAGAAGTTTTCTGATTTTAATGCATTCATTTCAAAGAATGATTTATCTGGAAGAAAATGAGTATACTGTGCACCAGGGGTGATTTCTAGAGGGGCTCAGGAGCCCCCTTGGACAAGGGCAGAGCCCCCCTTGTTAAAATGTCTGCTCACTTTGGGGGGGGGGGCTCAGCTCTCTAAAACTCTTGCTTGGCTTGGCTTTTTAAAGTTTATTGGCCTTGCTTCAAAAGTTCTATGATCAATTGTGCACTGCTACATGGTTATTGAGGCATTTCGTATTGTTGATTATACTATATCAGTATTAAACCAAATTATCATGTTTCCATCTTTGAAAATATGGTCGTGGTTGTAGCTGGGCTAACCCCAAACTATGGGCGTGGTTATTCCTAGAGTCTCCCTTGTTAAAATTTTTAGAAATCACCACTGATGTGCACCAGACGTAAAAAGTTGACATTGCACTTGATAGTAGTACTGATGGTCTTGTTTTAGTGCATATGTGCTTTGAGCAGGTGAAAGAATAGGATTTTGTTTACAAGCATAGTTACTTAATGGAATATCTCTAACTATATGGACACTTAACCTCTAGAACACGTTGCCCACAGCACTTACATGATATCAAACCATCTGGAGAAGCCCCCCAGGAATGACCATTGGTTATTCAACATCAGCCCTACTTTAGAGAAATGAAATTACTTGTGGGACCCTTGCATTTTCTTTATGTAGTCTGCCACTGCAATGCTTTCCTTTTCTAGCCCCCAAGCTACAGCACTATTTGTGAACTTGATTTCTGTTGGGTAGCAAATGCTTTTGATTAGGCTCCTGCTTGGGTTATTGGCATCTGCTCTGCAAGACTGTTTAAATTTGGATGCAGTAATTCTGCCAGACCTAAGTTTAAACCATAACTTTGAATGAGCTTGCTTGGCTGTCTCACATTGAATCTTCTGTAGCTGCTCATTGGAAAAGACTGGTAAAGAAATTTATTCACTTTTTTTAATGATGATGTCAAGTGAACATCCTGCATATGATAGAGAGTACAAATTTTGAAGAAAGCGGTTCTTAATGGACCCAAATAGAATGAAGCTTTCACTATAAGGCTCAGTAATTTCCAAAATTGTTGGTCTTGTACCACACAAGCTTAATTTGCTAAGGAATCCCCTCTGCCTCTGATCATGTTCAATATATGGAGGCTCTTGTGTCTTCCTCCTCTTTGTAGACCTATTACTGTCTCCATCTTCAGTGCTGCAGCTGAGATCTCTCATCTTTCGTGTTGCCCCTTTAAAACCTATACTCACAGGTAAGTAGGGCACCTCTTTTACAGCTTTTGGCAGTAACCATTTGCATTGTTCTTGTGTACAAGATTTACCTTCTCTTGTACGACAAAATGCCACTAAATAAAGCAGGAAGGATGCAACATGTCAACAAGCTTCACCAAGGCCAGCTATGCATGTTAAATGGGCAGTTTCTATTTCACCATCTGCTTTTAACAACATCCAAGGCTTCAGTGATGTTTTGTTTGGATTCTGTAAATGTCTAACCTGTCAGTAGAAGCAGCAGTTAAGAATAGCCTGAAGAATAGGTTTTTAGTGGTAATTCTTACTAAATCTAAATACTGTGTGGGAAAAGTTTTAGATCAATATGCCAGGAAGCACTAAAAGTAGATGAACCAACTCATTAGACAACTAAATAGTGGTCTGTTGAGCCAATGTTATGAGAAAATGTGGCACAAAAAATGAAAATATTTGACTTAACGTTCCTATCACAAGACAATTCTCTTCATATTGTTTAATTGCCGTTTCCAGAACCCATCCACTCAAAAGGTTGTTGTATGCTTGCAATGATTTCCTCGCTTTTATCTCCTTTGCCGTCAGGTAACTTGTTGAATACACAAGATAGTCGACAATGTCTGTATAATCAATGCTTGGCAAATCATTCAAGTACTCATTTATGTCCGACTTTTTCAGCAAGTATGGATCTTCCTTCATAGCATCAACTTTCAATAAATATCGAGTTCTCGCTGAGATTTCTAAAGATTGGGCATACTGTGAAAAAGGGAATGTGTGATACCTAGTGGCCATGTTTACGTTTTCAAAAAACCCGAGTTGACCGTCAAGATGGCGCCACTAATCATATTGAAGCTAGCGAAATTTTATTGCAACCGCTCTGTAGGATACAAAGAACCTCGTAATAATGACTGCGCATTACACTGCATTCCATTCTATTGTTTTAGTGATAAAGGATTATCTACCCTTGCGTCATGCACGACCAGACTAGGCATTCTAGAAAGAACTAGCATTAAACATATATTATTTTTATGCTGAGTAACGATTACTCTAAGTCGGGCAGAATTTCTGACACATCCCGCATCAGTATTCCGATTTTATATATGATACACCCCTAAGAGATTAGAAGTAGTTGTTGTACTGTAGGTGCTTGTGAAAGACCTCAGTAGTGTGATAAAAGTACATATGAGAGAGAGAGCAAATACATTTGGGTTATTTATTTGTGTCTATCCTGCTGACAAGTAAAGGCGATCTGGGAGCAGATCACAGAACCTTGCTCTATTGCTGGGAGGGGGGCGTTCTGACCAATTGACCAACTATTGTTGCTAAATTATTACTAAAAATGCAGATGGTCACAGAAAATACGGTAGCCACACCCCTTGGCAGTCTGGCTAACTTTTGGCCAACTTACTTGCAAATTTGAAAACATTTGGGGCGTGACGCCCCCAGTCGGCACATCCCTGGTGGTATGGACCATTAATTTGCCTTAACTTGTAAATTTCACGTACCTAGCATCGATGCCTCCTTCTTTTTTGTAACTGTATTTGCTTTCTGATAAGCACAAGCATTGTGTATAAATTAACCTACAAAACTAGTGTCATACTGCTAATTTATAAATGAAAGTACGGAGCTATACATGGAAAATTAGGACAGGTAAAGTAGTTTGTGAAAGTACTTGTATCTCGTATTAGGACGTCTCACAGTTAGTTATTTGGTATTTAGACTCACAGTGCTTGTAGAAAATTATAGAGGTCTACGTTGTATCGCGTTGGTATATTATGTATTTGGACTCTCAAGGCTTGCGAAAGGTTGAGAGGGCCGTCACATATTAGTTGTTCGTGAGATAGGTCGAGGGCTCAACTTGAAATGAGCCAACAGAATCATTATAGTTTCCAGGAAATGTAAGCATATGTTAATATTGATAGTTTCTATTCATTGAATTGTAAGACGTACGTATATGTCCAACAGTATTTTATATTAGTCGTTAAGAAATAAGTTAGATTAGATATAAGTAATAAAAACGTAGTAATTTCGTGAAACCAGGCACACCACAGGAAACCCCGTAATAATGACTGTGCATTATGCAACATTCCATTCTATTGTTTTAGGGATTAAGGATTATTTACACTTGCGTCATACAAGACTAGATTCGGTATAATAGAATAAACTAGCATTTCTCTTGTATTGTATTTTATGCAGAGTAACGATTACTCTGCGTCGGCAAAATGCTGATGCGTCCTAAATCAGTATTTCTACATAGTTAAGCGCACCACTCGCAGAGAACTAGGATTTGAAGAGAACTAGGAGGAAGGTTAAGATGTGCATTAGAATTAGAACTATGTGGGTCATGAGTTAGGGTTCGTTGGTTCAATGGCAGGAATGCGAGTCACCCAGCCGAGCCATTTGTACAGTGAAGTTGGAATGAAGATAAAAGTTAATAGCTACAAAGATGTCTACTCTCTCCACTACGATTCTAAAGACTGCTCGTGCATCAAGGAATCGTGACCAAGTATAAAGTTGCCCACCGAAAGAGTGCATCCAAGAATTCTACGAGGATTATGATGTTGATATTCCAAACGTCATTTCGTCTCTCTATCTCCTTCTTTTCTTTTCTTTAAATTTCACACTAGTCTGTCATTCCAGGTCGCCATCTTGATTTTACAGCGATCAAAACAATCCTAGCGATTATGTGCATCGCCAGTCGCTGGAATCGCTCACAGCGATCCAAACGATTGTAGCGATTATATGGAAACGAGGCTTTAAGGAAAAGTCTATAAATGCTGTCTTCTTTCATTCACCTGTTACTGGCTAAGCGAGAGCAGAATATTTGCTTAAGCTTCTCATTTTCCCCGAATTACCCTACCAAAAGTTCTCTCAAGTTCAAGAAGTTCAACTTTCGGAAGCACAAACGATTCTTCGAAACGGAACGTCGACTGCTACCAATAGCACAAACATTTACGACGACTCCAAAAACTGCACTTAAACTCATGGCGATTGAACATAGACTCACGACGACGGTAACTTACAGACACACAACACACCCACATTTATGTGTTATCCATTTCATGACAAAACCATTCTATTACAAAATTCCGTTCTATTGCTGCAAAAAAATGGGCATCGATGAAATCAACATAAAGTATTGTGTCAGCCGAAAGTAAATTGCTGACACGTTACAAAACTTTTCGAAAAATCGGATGAGACTGTCGAATATATCCTGATGAAACGGTCGAATATATCCTGATGAAACGGTCGACTATATCCTGATGAAACGGTAGAATATATCCTGATGAAACGATCAAATGTATCCTGACTTAACTATCGAATTTATGCAGATGTAACTGTCGAATGAATACTGATGAAACTGTCGAATGTCTCCAGATGAAACTGTCTGTAGCTAATAGTATTGCTGAGAGAATGCTACACACCTATTTCAGCATATGGCATGAGCTACGACATGCTGAAATTTGTGTCTACAAGTTGCAAAACTTCCCAAGAAAGCCTATGACTTATCGACAAGAGGCAAGACTTACCCACAGAGCTTTTCTATTGGCGTGTAACACCCATACGCCCCCTCGTGACGGCCCTAAATAAACTTCCTATAAATTCTGAGTAAAAGATTGGTAAAGTGGCTCTCTTATGAAATGCTGTATCTATAAAAACAAAGCTCAAAATAGTGCTTTCCAGCCTTATGAGAGCATTTATTTCGAAAATTTTTTCCAGGCCCAATAGTAGACCTAGATACTAGAGAATGTCTAGCATATTGAAAGTTTTGATAAACATGCTTGCCCTCCTGCCTCTACCGCATGTAAATAGCTAAAGAACATTACTTTAAGACATTGGAATGAATAGAGATCGGTGACAATAGAACAGCTTACTAACCATATAAATTCAATCAAGTGCAACCTGTCAGTTTTCTCAGCCTCGCAGCCAGCATGCATTACAGTCCCGTGTAGTTGGCGCTGGGCATGTATAACTCCTTCCTTAGTGAAACCATTAATATAATATGTCTTGTTTATTTAGATTAGAAACTAAGTATTTGCGTCAGCCACACATTGTTCGTTTAGTTCATACACGCACTTTCTTATGAATCATTTTCCTTGCGTGTATCCACACCCAAACCTACGTAGTATTTATACTGATTTATGATTGGCTTTTATTTTAATACAGGGTTCATACGGTCTGGAAAGTCAGTGAGAAAAGTATCAAAAGTTAGGTAGGTCAGGGATAGTCAGGGAAAGTCAGGGAAACTCCTGGAATTTTCTTCTAAGAAGCTAAGAGGTCAGGGAGAGTCAGGGAAATGATTTTTCGATATGATTCAGAGAAGAGAAAAGTTTTTCGAAAATTTAAGGAAACCGAGATAAGTCGCCACTTTGTTATTATTCTATTTCAGAGCGGTGATTGTCTCCATACTCAATCACATATCCAACTGAGCGTGACAATTAAACAAGTGCTTTCAAATTAAAACTGGGTGTATGTTAAAACGGAGGAGTACGGATAAGAAGATAAGTTTATTATGTAACGTTATGAATAGAATGAAGTAGCAATGCGGCGTCTGTTTCCCCCGACCTAATTCAGGTTAAAATTTGACAGAATTCTTTGCTAACACTTGTTGATGTCTCTGCTCACTGTACTTACAATTTGTATCGTGTCTAAAACCAAGGAAAATCTTGTTTGATCTTGTATGCTTTTAAAACATCTAAAAGTATTATTCTTGTTTGGTACCTACTCATCAGGGTCAGGGAAAATATGGTTGTTTTGCACCCTGGGTCAGGGAAAAAGGTATCATTTTTGCCGAAAAAAGTCAGGGAAAGTCAGGGAATTTCTTTCTTAACAACGCGTATGAACCCTGTAATAACTCGTGTCTTGAAGATTATATTTAAGAAATAGTAGAAATGAGAAGTTAAGATTCGAGAAGCAATAATCAATGACGCTGCTACTGTAATAAAAGAGTCTTTTTTCTTGAGTTTTCTGCTCGAAACAGTGTTCATAGAACCAGCGAGAATGAGATATACGAAAGTCTCAACACAACCTTAGGACCCCCCAGTCAAAGGTTCTAGCGACCGCCCTGTATGTAATTCAGGAAACTTGCAAAGGGGAAAGTTCCAGCGTTTTAGGAAATGCATTTGTAAACTTTTTCTGGGGACAAGCCCCTAAACCACCTTTCCTGCCTTTATGGTATTATAAATGATATTGGTTACATTGCAGCCAACGTAAAAGGCGTGGCGATAAAAGAATTCTTGATCGAAGCCCCCAAACTCCTCCGTTTCCTTGCGTTTCGAATATGCGCTAAATGTAAAGACTGCCATTAGGTGTGAATGTATTTAGGTGTGGCTGCCACACCATTCTGGCTTGGTTCAATTCCTCCCACCTTTCGAAAACTGACTTCGTGACTGACTCTAGAGTAACTTCCTGTACGGGATAGAAATTCCATATCTTCTAATGTGTTCAATTTTTACTGATTGATCAAAGGACACAACTTGGTGACGAAGATTACATAAAAATTTCATGCGGCTTGCAGTCAGATTTTGGATAAGGCTACATTTTATTTACCTATAATAGTATTTGACTAGCTACTATATACAGCCCGCTACACGTGCAAAGCTGCAAATTGGCCTTGGAAAAACAAGAAATTCCCCCACTTGCATTAATGTATTGATCACATCACATGTTGCTGCGAACGACAACGAGACCCCCTGAGGAGTGTGGTTGGATTGCAAAGCAAAATTGTTAATAAAATTTGCGAGAAATGATTGTGAAAAATGATCGCAAACCTACGCTAAGCTACAAGGATCAATAAAAGGAAGGAAATACGGAACTGTGTAGCCTAGAGTAGGTTTGCGATAATTTTTTCTCAATAATTTCTCGCAAATTTTATCAATAATTCTGCTTTGCAATCCAACAACACCCTTCAGGGGGTCACGTGGTCATTCGCAGCATCATGTGATGTCATCAATCCATGCATGCTAGTGGGGCACTGCTTGTGTTTCAAAGGCTAATTTGCAGATTATGTCCGCGTTCAGCGGGCATTTAGAATAGCAAGTCTCATGTCTTTTGTCTTAGAGTTGTCTATACAGGAGTGCATGTTAGATTTTTTTTACTGAATTCCGAATATTGAGTCTCAAAACTTTGAGCTCATAAATATTGTCACATATTTTGGACTCCCACTGTCATAAAATTTCGTTGAATATCATAAGTATATGTTTACTGTATTAAATAAAACTTTAGAATTTGGTTTTCTTTTGCAACTTTGTTTCAATTCTCAAACTCCAAATTTTTAGTTTATCATAAGCTATAGCTCTCAGACCTCTAATATAATTTTCTTGTAAAATCTCAGATTCAAAATAATGACATGATCCCCCTATATAGCAAAGTAGAGAGTACCCCCTGGGTCTTTTTTCTGCATATAAAATGATCAGGGGGGTAGTTAGAGGAGGAGCGTCACACCTCTGATCTATGATGATCTTCTTGGTAACGTTAGATTCAATGACTATTGTCATTACATGACTGCATGCTTTACCATCACATAGTGCAAAGGGTGTTAACAATGCGCTTATTGTATACATGCAACTTCTGATGCTAAATTCAGACAAATGTCAGTAAATTCACAGCTTTGACAGCTTACATCAGTAAATTGTTACTGTATATCCCTAGAAAAGAGGTCCTGTGATATCACTGTTGCTAATAGCCAAACATAACATTACACAGCCTTAACTCAACGATAATATCTATAACTGATATCACAAATGTAGAGGACAACAAGAAAGCAAAGGAGAATCTAAATAAAGTGAAGGTAAAAACCACTTAGCAGCCAATAGAACTATGATATACTATATAATATACATTTACCCCAGGCAACACATTGTTTACAATGAGTAAGGGGATGTACAACAGTTTCTTGTTCTTTAAGGGGCTTTGCAAAGAATAATTGAGAAGCACAGAGTAAACATATATGAAAAAGTATATAGTCCCCAATATCACTCAGCTAGAAAATACAAAATCAACAGTTTTATCCACTATATTTTGCAGTGTAGGCCATGAAGCATTAATTCTAGAATGGATTTCTGTTATGTCCATTTGAACAACTGTCAGGACCATGACAGACAATGAATTATCCTTAGAGAGCAAGTCCTCTACAGAATACAGCATCCATAGTCCCAACTGTCACATTGTGTTGTACAGATCATCATGCATTGATGTGATAATGGTATTCTGTTGTGCCCCTCATATCATCATAACAATTGATCCAAACACCAGTCTTTATGCTAAGGAAGCATCGTATCTTGACACCCTGTTGATAAATAAATAACAAGTTCAACATTGTCTATAGTATTCAACCACTGTACATATGAACCCCACATTTGTGAGCTTTTATGTCATTTAAAAGCATGCAGTAACAGTTGCAATTTGCTAGTTCCCTACTAAGCAACAAATTATGAAGTAGCTACTCATATCAAGTGCAAATGCTCATGAACAGTACTCTTAATGCTTACAGAATTATTTTAGTATTGTAAAGCACAGAAAGGTGCCATCATGAATGACAAAATAGGTACACAATCATACTATTGTTCATGGAAGGTTCTGCCCTCACTGTCTCAGGACAGAATCTAATAATTATTTACAGAAGAAATTGAAGTAAGAAATTAAGTAAAAAATAATGAAATGTGGCCCATGATAGACACTCAACCTGGACAATGCACTTATTTAATAAGCCCACAAAATAACCCTTACCCTTGACCACCTGGAGTCCCTATGAAAAAGTTTTCACTCCCTAACTAAAAGTTATTAATAAAGAAATTTGTAATGGAAACTTGAGAGAAGTGTTTCCTGCAATGTCTCTACATATATTGAATACAATCTAAGAATGGTCCACATGATAAAACCCCTAACCTAAAGCACAACCATTTCAATAAGCCCCTGACAGTATCCCTTTCATCAGTTTCAAGTGCAAAATTTCCAATCAGATCCTTCAAATAACACTCCTGACACGTCATCTAAACCAGTTGGATCCTATTTATGTATTCTATGGCATGCCATTACCAAGCAAATGTGAAACTTCGGAATTAGAATAACAATAGGGACACCATTTATGCTTGTTATCACTCAAGCATGAAATACCAGTTGGAGGACTGACGGAGTATAGTCTTTCTCTCACGGGCAGGTGAAGCGCTCTTTAGCCTTGGATGGCAATCACCTAGAGATGGTGTCTCAATAAAAAGACTGGTTCCCATCACCTTAATGGGTTGGTGTCAGGAAGGGCATCCGGCCTATAAAAACACTGCCTCAACATACCGTAAAATGACAACCAAAGATATCATGCATAACTGCGTAAACAAGACTGGAACTAATTTAAGTGAAGGTGTCGCGCACGGTAGGACTGTTGTTCGATGTAGGCAAAATCAGACCGTTATCAAGCTACTACATCAACCAAAAGAAGTGGTGACAAACTTCAGACTCTGTAGTCTGAATGTGGGAAGTTTGAGAGGTAGATCGGATGAAGTAGCAGAATTTCTTGAGCGAAAATGTATTGATTTGTGCTGCATCCAAGAAACTCGATGGAGGGAGAAATCAGTAAGAATGATAGAAGGACAAAAGGCAAGATATAAGCTGTTTTGGATTGGTAATGAAAAAGGCACAAGTGGAGTAGGTATCTTTGTGGCAGAGAAATGGATAGACAAGATGATTGATGTCAAACGTGTAAGTGATCGAATTATGCTGATTAAACTGATGATAGGTGAGACAATCTTCACAGTCATATCAGTGTATGCACCACAATGTGGCTTGAATGAAGAAGTCAAGGTTGAATTCTATGACAGTCTCATTGCAGTCACTGGTAAGCTGGCAAAGAAAGAAGTTGTTGCTATTGCAGGTGATTTAAATGGCCATGTTGGAAAAACAGCATCTGGGTTCCAGAGAGTCCATGGAAGAAATGGATATGGTGACCAAAATAGGAGGGTGAAAGAATCCTGGAATTTGGACTTGCCATGGACATGTTGGTGGCGAATACAATTTTCAAGAAAAGGAATAGCCATCTGGTAGCCTATGAGTCTGGGATAGCTATGACTCAAGTGGACTACATTTTGGTAAAGAAGAAAGACAGGGGATATTTGCAAGATGTAAAAGTGATACCTGGTGAAAAATTTGTGACCCAGCATAAACCAGTAATTTGTGACTTCAGGATTAAGAAAGTGTATAAAGTGAAAAGAAAATATACCCCAAGGAGAAAGGTGTGGAGACCAGATGATGCACAAGTAAAACAGGACTTTGAAGATCAAGTGAGTGAAATTGTAGGTGCTAGTAGCAATGGAAGAAGATCAAGGATACACTTCTGAAGGCCACAGAACAAGTCTGTGGTTGGACAAAAGGATCTCCACGTCATAGGGTGGCATGGTGGTGGAATGCTTCTGTTGAAAATTGTGTGAAAGAGAAGCTGTGGAGTCGATGGAAAAAGGGGTCAGTGAACAAAGAAAGAGATTTGGAGGCCAAGAGAGCAGCTAGGCGAACAATCTACAAAGCAAAGATGGATGCAGAGAAAAGAAGGTTTCCAGACATAATGCGTAGAGATGACCAGAAGAATGAAGTATTCAAGATGACTAAGCAGATGATCAAGACTAATCAGGATATCATCGGAGAAGAGTGCCTCAGGAGTGATGATGGAGAACTTGCAACAAGTGAAATTCAGAAGAAGAATGCTTGGAAGTGCTATTATGATAGATTTTTGAACACAGAGTTTTCTTGGGACAGAGAAAATCTTGGAGAGGTAGAAACAGTATCTGGAGCAGCCATTCTTATTGAGAAAGAAATGGTGAGGCAAGCAGTAAAGAAAATGAAGAAAGGCAAAGCAGACGGTCCTTCAAGCGTTGTGGCAGAGATGGTGAAAGCTGTAGGTGACAAAAGGTATAGAGATGATCGCTGATCTAACAATTCATATCATAAGAGTTGGTGCCATTCCTGAGGACTGGGAAATAAGTACAATTATCAATTGTTACAAAGGAAAAAGAGACGCTCCAGAAAGAGGTAACTACAGAGGATTAAAGCTAATGGACCAAGTCCTGAAAGTTCTTGAAAGAGTTTTGGAAAATCAAATTAGAAGTGAAATATACACTGATGACATGCAATTTGGTTTTATGCCTGGAAGAGAAACTATTGATGCCATTTTTATCCTCAGAAAAATGCAAGAGAAGTACCTCGGAAAGAACAAGAAACTATACTTTGCCTTTGTGGATTTGGAAAAAGCCTTTGACAGAGTGCCAAGAGAAGTTGTTACAAAAACTAGGAGTAAGTGAATGTGAAAGGCTGATTAAGGTTGCTCAGGGAATGTACAGAAATGCTTAAAGTCAGGTAAGAGTCAACAGTTCATATACCGAGAGTTTTGGTGTGACAGTTGTAGTTCATCAGGGATCTGCACTAAGCCCACTACTTTTTATTTGTGTTTTGGAAGCACTATCAAGAGAGTTTCGATAGGGTAGCCCAGAGGAATTGCTATATGCAGATGACCTGGTTTTCTCCAGTGAGACATTGGGTGGTTTACTTGCTAAGCTAGAGACTTGGAAGAAGGGTTTGGGAGGTAAAGGTTTGAGAGTGAACATGGGAAAGACAAAAGTGATGGTCAGTGGTCGCAATTTAGGAAAGCCGTCAGAGAAAGGAAAGTTTCCCTGTTCAGTCTGTGGTAAGGGAGTTGGGAGCAACTCAATCTGTTGTGGTACTTGCAAGCACTGGGTACATAAAAGGTACAGTGGGATAAAGGGCAAACTGACAGAAAGTTACCATTTTAGCTGCAAGATGTGCACAGAAGGAGAGGCAACCAGTGACTTGGGCTTAAGGAAAGTGCATTTAGAGGGTGAGGAAAATGAAGTTGTCCAGAAGTTTTGCTATCTTGGTGATGCAAGTGTAACAGCAAAGATTAACAGTGGATGGAGTACGTTCAAGGAGCTGATACCATTGTTAACCAGCAGGGCTCTGTCATTACCTACCAAAGGTAGAGTCTACCAGGCATGTGTACGTAGCAAAATGATGTATGGCAGTGAAACTTGGCCGGTGAAAGCTGAAGATGTCAGCCGCATGGAGCGGAATGACATGAGAATGATAAGATGGATGCGCAATGTAAGTGTGAAGGACAGGCTCAGTTCTAAAGAACTCAGAAAAAGATTGCATCTGGACAGTATTGGCAGCTGTATGCCGAAAAGGAGGCTTCGTTGGTTTGGTCATGTGGAGAGAATGGACAAGAATGCTTGGGCAAGTAGATGCAGAACAATCAAGGTGACAGGAACCACTGGCAGAGGAAGACCGAAGAAAACATGAAAGGAAGTGATAAGGATTGATCTCAAACAAAAAGGTGTCAGAAGAGATGTGGTGAAGGATAGGATAACTTGGAAGTCCACTTCATGAAACCACCCAACACATGCTAGCATGAAAAAGGGACGTTAAACCGAATATTACGATGATGATGATGATGATGATGAATAGGGTACTATCTGAATGAGAAATTGTACATTCACAACACAATACTGCTTTTTGTACCTCTGGAATCAAAGAACTAAGTTTAAAAAATGCTTCTATAGTCCAAAAGCTTGAGGTGGCCCCATCCAAAAACCAGAATCATGCAATGGTAAGTCTCATATGACCTACACCCCATAAATAGTAATTGTAGCTTATTGCCACTAAAGCTAAAATTTGTGCCCTACAAAGTGGCCAATGAATTAGCATTAAGCATGTTAAAATTGTTTCAAAGCCCCATCAAATGATATCTAGTAACAAAGATTGTACATAGCAAAAAAAGTCAAAGAAGTAGTTGCTACAATACTTGCCAAAAGTCACTGGGACATTTTCAAAACATTATGAAAACCATAGCTTTCTCAGGATTTCAACCATCACGCCTTGATGCAAACCCCCTTCCCCCTAAAGCAATGTTGGTCTGTTGCTGAGACACTTGGCGTTATTGTGCACGAAAATTTTTCCGTTACCGCATGTACTTGTCTCAGTAACCAACATTGTTTAGGGGGAGGAGGGGGGTGAATGCTCCGTCCAGATTAAAAATATATAACGTGTCCCAAGACTTTTGGCGAGCATTGTAGAACTGACTCTTCATTGTGTGTAATAGGCCATGGAGTATATGGCAATAATCTCAAAGCAGCTTAATTAAATCACATCATATTGAAACTAGAATTAAATTCACAAACTGAGGACATTATGTACAACAAATAAAAATGCTCTACAATTCCTAAGACTTGGGCCCACTTGGCTAGAGTTTGAAGCATTTATGAGCACTCCTCTCTTATATGTGCTACCCCTTAACAGTAAACTTTTCTTTTGAAGCTTAAATGTTCAGAACAGGAAATGCCTAGAGTAGTTAAAATTAACAATGCATATAATAATTAGCTTGATGCTATAAAAAAGAAGGTAAAAGGCACTTCTATTGCAATGAAACGTTTGAGGGATCCAAGCCACACTTTAGGAAGAGAGAGATCACTGCTTTAATTGTGCACAATGAGAGGTGAAGGCCTCAAAACAAGTACGACAGAAGCTTTATTTCCCTTCCCCTCATGTAAGCGATCACAATAAGCGATAATATTGGCAAAAGTCTTGCCTAAATATACAAACAACCCATTAAATGTGTTAAGGGAGCATGAAATCAGGAAAGGCAGAGATGTAATACTGCAATTTACAGACAACGGAGATACTCGTGATGTAGAAATGTATCAAACAAAATGGCGATAGGTCAATAGGTCAACATTAAACTCTTCTACAGTAACACACCAATGATATATGTGAAAAATAATGCGAGTTCGCTGCTTAGACGTAAAGACTTAAGCCAATATTACTCACTTCACCTAGCTTTCAGTTCTCTACTGTCAAAAACAAAGCGAGGGGGCCCGAACCTCGAATTGGAGAAGACAATTTAGCGCCAATTGGGCGCTAATGCACTTTCGGACCTCTCCCCCTTAAGGTGATCCAACCCCAATAAATTCTATACCATTCGATAGCTCTCAATTAGCTGAATACAATGATACCAAGGAATTATAAAACATTATTCAAGGAATTATCAAACAAATTCCACTTACCACTGTCGACTGTCCTATCCTACAAACAACGGTTCAATCATTTAATTTCAATAAATATAAACTTCATCATTTCATCACATTGCATAGTGCTATAGAAGGTAAACATTCTCTCTAGCAGGTTTCATAAGTCAGGGAAAAGTCTGGGAAAATTGAATTATATTTTGGCTATGAACCCTATGGATTATTCCGGCTTGCCTATTGTCTTTACACGCTCAATGCTTTACAGGGGTGGATCATTAGCAAATTAGTTCAGTTTACAGAATTCTCAAGTCTCACTCTCATTGAGTAAGACTTGAGCAATTGAGCTCACATTGAGCAATGTCTCACTCTCACACAGTGGTAGTTTTTCAAAAAGAATTAAGGGGAGCAAAGGTGCTGAATTTGACGAGTGTTTTAGAAGAAGCACACGTGCTTGACAAATACTTTGGAACATTTTTCGATTACACCTGTTTTTAATGAGAAAAGGCGTACAAGAAAATTGAAGCTGAAGCAAAAACGTGATCTGTTAATTAAAAACTCGTGTATTTGGCCGTTGGTTTCATTACTTTTGCTGAGAATTTGTCGACTCAATGGTACCTGGTATCTTGCCCCTAATATCTGCTACTGCTCTCACACCCAAATAGAAAAATCCCACACATTCCTAAAACTGGAGCAAAAGAAAAGTAAAACTGAGATGATTTTGTTTCTCTGGTAGAAGCATGGGCTGATTGTACTACTGGGCTAATTGGTGATATTTGGTCAGGACATCTGTTACCATTGTCACTAGTCGGGTATTTAACCCAGTGGGTACTTATCCCGCCCTCAAATTAAACTATATTGTGAATCGGATGTCTTAGAAATAAGCCAAACTTTGCATCCAACAGAAAGGAGAATAGTAACGAAGACTTGTATGGGGATGCAGGATTTTTCTAATCAGTTTGGTAGTCTACAAACAAGCTGCTTTCTTTTCACCCTTGTAAAGTGCTTGAGGTTTGTAGTTACAGTCTAATGAAGCTGTGGCACACCAGGTATCTTACAAAAAACCATTTTCTTTTTTTAATGGGAAGCCACTAGTCCTCATTCCCCTTCTAAGAAAGTAATGTATTTCTAGGATCACGCAATAGCGCAATATGTTTTTGGCTATGGCACAGGAAAAATCTTATTCATACTCTGCTTTGAACTTAAGAGCTCTGGGTTCATCACTTTTTCAGATGGACAAAGTCTTTTCGCTGTGTTCTTTAAGCAAACAATTTTTGAGCTGATTCTGTTTTGCCAATAATTTTAATTCTAATTCAAATCAGCAGAAATTTGCATCAATTGCATCCTTTTATCTTTTGCGTCATCATTACTCCCAACATCTTGTTATCATTTTGGCGTCATGTATGATAACACTGAGGACTAGTAATTAAGCATAAAATTCTATTATTTCCTACATTAATGGTCATCTTAAGAAATATGAAAGATGACTTAAATATCATGGAATCACACAATAAATCTTCTGTAAATGGAAGGTAACTTTATTATAAATAATAAAGTTGTTTGCTAATATTTCCATGTTTCAAATCAAGCTGGACTTTGCCTCAGATCTAAACTTGTCTTCTATAACATCATTTTGAAGGGGTTGCTTAGCATTTAGTGTACCAATACTTTAAGCCTCCAACTTGTTGAGTTCTAAGTTTGTCCGCTGAGTTTGTCAGTATATATATATATCCTTCCAAAATTTCTCAAGCCAATAATATCAGATATCAGACGCAAAAACACCAGAAGAATTTTCAGTTTACAAGACATGTTTCGGATATTTCTCTATCCATCTTCAGTTGTTATACTAAATTGTTAAGTAGAACATACTACTAAACGTGACAAAATCAATAGAAGGTGTAACGAAAATTAATAATTCGAATAATCAAGATAACGAAAATCGTTGAAAGGGCTAGAATGATAAGGAAAAATTGTAATGCTGGACCTGTTTGTTTAATTTGGGCTCCTCCCACAAAATATGTAAAGCCTCTTTGACTTTAAGTTGATTGTATGTTTTAGCTGAGTCTATGACTTTAAAGCAACTCTCATCACAAGAATCTTTGCATGTTTTAGAGCTTTGCAGTTGTTTATAAACGTGTGAATTTTTATCTGTGAAAAGATGCTCTCGAACTCTAGTTGAAATGTGTCGGCACGTTTCACCAACATATACGGAATTACATCCCGCACACGTAAATTTATAGACAACACAAGAACGGAGCGATCTAGGCACAGAGTCTTTAACTTTCATCAGGTTTTTTATCTTAAAGGAGGAAAATGCCAATTTAATTGTAAGATTACTGCAATATCTTTTGATCAATGTGCGAACTTTACGCTGGGCAAAATTGGAAAAGGGAAGATAGGGTAGCTTAAAGTAGAGAGTATTATTATTATCAGATTGTGCAGAATTACCATTATCATCAAGATATGTTTTAACTACCCTATTTATTAAATATTCAGGAACTTGATTTCTTTTGAAGATGTGTGTGAGCTTTTTGACATCATTATTAGATAAAAAGAGAGAATTATTTATCTTGTAAGCTTTACATATTTTGTGGGAGGGGCCCAACTTAAACAAGCATTACAATTTTTCCTTATCATTCTAGCCCCTTCAACGATTTTCGTTATCTTGATTATTCGAATTATTAATTTTCGTTACACCTTCTATTGATTTTGTCACGTTTAGTAGTATGTTCTACTTAACAATTTAGTATAACAACTGAAGATGGATAGAGAAATATCCGAAACATGTCTTGTAAACTGAAAATTCTTCTCGTTTTTCTTGCGTCTGATATCTGATATTATTGGCTTGAGAAATTTTGGAAGAATAATCAGCGACTACTCAAGTAAATATACCGGGATCCTCGAACTCTCACAATTCCGGAAGGTGGAGAAGCTCTTCAAAAAAGTAAGGAAAGCGGAACTCGATATCAATTTTTTAACAAGTTGTCAAAGGTCCAATGTATTTCCAAAGTTTGTGTGTTTTCCACTACCAAATGTCAACAGGCATGATGTCTTTGCAATAAGGAAAAGATTGTTAAAAAGTGCATTAAATAAAAGGTCCAAAGAAAAGAGAAAGCTAAAATATGACAAAGATAAGATCGAGAACAAGATCAAGAAAGTGCTGTCTGGCATTGAATTCTACATTTTCAACAAAGCTCTGCAAAGAAATATTGATCAGGAAGTTAACAGCATTGTTCGCAACCATCAGAAGAAACTTAAAGCTTTGACGAAGAATTGTGTTTTGCCATTTGATTCTACAGAAACTGTCAGGAAAATCTCTTCGCATAAATTAACTAAGGATGAAAGTGAAGCACTTAAATTTGGTTTGTCACATTCTATATTCCCTCCTAATATGAACAAAACAGATATTTATGCCTCTTTTGAATCGATATATCAATCTATGAAAAGCCGTTTAATTGATAAAAGTAATGATAGTAAATTGAAATCTGATCTCTCTCACATCGCGCAATTATATGTCAATTCATTTCAGCCATCGAATAAGGATATTAAAACTCATAAGGTGTTAAAAAGTCTTCATAAAAATAAGGATATCGTTATTCTTAAACCTAATAAAGGGAATGGAGTGGTTGTACTAAATAGGGTAGATTATATTAAGGGCATAAATGACATAATAAATGATAGGCATAAATTTAAAGAGCTGTCCAATGACCCTACTATAAACAGAGAGGGCAAATTGCAGCGTTTTCTACGGGAGCTCAAAAAGAAAGGCAAAATTGATAAAGATATATACAATTCTATTTATCCATCAGGTTCGCAACCAGCACTTATTTATGGTTTGCCTAAAATGCACAAGATAAAGTCTCCTAATGAAGTGCCGCCGTTTTGGCCTAGTGTATCTTCCATAAACACTTATAACTATCGTTTAGCCAAATATCTTTGCAATCTTCTGCAACCTTATTTACCCAGCACTTACTCTATCTCTGACATTTTTTCTTTTGTGCAGGAACTCAACACTATCGATCTTTCTAACAGATTTATGGTTTCTTTTGATGTTACTAGTTTGTTTACTAACATTCCTCTTAAAGAGTCCATTGATCTTGCAGTTTCTTACATCACTGAGGGAAACACTAACTTCACATTTTCTAAGGCTGAACTTGTCAAGATTTTTCAATTGCTACTTCTCAAACTCATTTTCTGTTTAATGGTAAGGTGTTTGACCAAATCGATGGTGTTGCTATGGGCTCTCCTCTTGCACCTGTCTTGGCTAACCTATTCTTAGGACATCATGAAAAAATATGGCTTAAAAACTATCAATGTCCTTCTAATCTTTTCTATCGACGATATGTTGATGATCTTTTTGTGCTTTCGACAATGAGAATGATGCTAAGCCATTTTTTGACTTTATTAACTCACAACATCCAATATATTGTGGGAGGGGCCCAACGTAAACAAACAGGTCTAGCATTACAATTTTTCCTTATCATTCTAGCCCTTTCAACGATCTTCGTTCTCTTGATTATTCAAATTATTAATTTTCGTTACACCTTCTATTGATTTTGCAACGTTTATTAGTGTGTTTCATTTAATAATTTAGTATAACAACTGAAGATGGATAGAGAAATATCCGAAACATGTCTTGTAAACTGAAATTCTTGTCGTTGTTTTGCGTCTGATCTCTGATATATATATATATATATATATATATATATATATATATATATATATATATATATATATATATATATATATATATATATATATATATA
>WIPJ01067449.1:92788-104961 GCA_018155075.1 Cassiopea andromeda
TATGTATATATATATATATATTTCTATTTATATTTATATTCATATTCAGAAAATAAAAATTTGTACAGTTAAAATCTTGATATTGTATTCAGATTCTCAAGGGAGCAGGCTTGTGCAAATATTTCCCTCTTCTATTTCATTGCAAAGAAGTTCCTTCTTGCATTTTCTTTCTGCAAAAAATTTTTTAACAATTTTTGACACTCCTGATGATTTGCTACTGGCTCACCCCTTATCTACTTAAATGCTCTTTTCTCTTTTCTGACAACTGCGGGCCATGCCCCCGGCTCCTTCCTCAGCTGCCACTATAATAATAATAATAATAATCAATTTCTTTATAGTTGGCTGGTACATAGCTAAGTATAGTAAAAAACACTAAAATTGCTAATTAAGGCCAACTACCTAAAAATACACAGTTTATAAAAATAGTATGCTAAAATATCTTGAATACAATAAATGACATAAAATGTAGATAATAAAAAGCCCAATCAAATATATCCACTCATTCAAATTATTTTCTATTCATATTCTATTCTACTCATTGATCTAATTGGCAAATTATTATCTCTAGAGTGGAAAGTCAACCTATTTAAAGCAGATAGCTCTACTACAAGTGATGGCCCAAATTGGCTCTTTCATTCCCGCTGCGTATGCATCATTGAGAATATCAGATCAAATTTTTGCAAGAGTGGGTACTGAAGACGATATTGAGTCAAACTCTTCTACATTTACTGTTGAGGTACGGACAATTGTTTTTTACTATGATCTTCAAGCTTTGTTTATTGAACTCAGAGCTAAAGCAAACAATTTTCATTGAGCTATCCTCACCACTATGTTTTGTTTGAATTATTTCCTGGAGACGTCTAGATAAAAAGTAGCAATTTTTCTAAAGCTTCCCAAAGAGACAGTTGCGGATGATTTTAGTTAATACTCACCAGCTAAATCCACCTTATTTATCATATGTATGAGTTTAGCTACTCATTCACTGCACAGCCCTTTCATTTTAGCACATTTCTTTTTCATTGTTACTTTTTTCAGATGAAAGAGATCAATTACATTCTTAAGGTTTGTTACAAATTAGCAGTTACTTCATTTGGAAACCATTAAAATTACCAAACTCTTAATTTTTTCTTAACTACGCACCATCTCAATTAATGGCAGCAACTCAAAGAATGTATTTTTGCAAATATCAAATTATCCTAGGACAGGGATGGGCAAATGAGGGCCTGCGGGTCGTATGTAGCCCGTCAGGTGTTTATTGCGGCCCGCAAATGCCTTTCATGACACCAAAAACGCTTTGTGTAATGTTCTTTTTCTCATTGCTTGATAGTGTGTGAACCCATTGTATACATTTAAAGTCGTGTTGCTTACCGAGGATGAATTCATTTGTTAAGATTTAGGCACGTTTGCAAGCCTGAAGGAACTTTGGGCAGGGGACAGTGCCCCTTATTGCCACCAAATAGTTCACTAAGTTTGTATATAGAAATGCTATAAAGTTGCAATTTAATGATTTCAAATTTCTTTCTGCCCAAGTGGAGTGTCACACCATAACCTGATTTCGTTGTGTGACAGCAAACCTGAATCTTTTCAGTAAACCTCGATATTGGCACGAGCTTTAGTTTCTGGGTTCGCTTGCAAATATAGTGTGTAAATGATGATGATGTTTAGAAAGTAGTACTTTTGCTGTCTGAGTGTATTCCATGTAGCCCACATGGTTTTATTTCTAATGTTAGCTTAAATGCACGTGGCAGCAAAAGAGAAAGTCGACGTAGCCTTTTTCTCGTTCTACATCTCCAAATTCGCTGAAGTTAGGTAGATAGACCAGGTTCTTCATCTTTGCATGGAAGTCAATGATGAGAAGAACTACATTCTCTTCTGCAAAGGGCTTTTCCGATGTTCTAGAAGGGGTGGCCTGTGTGTGACTATTTAAAACTTCGAACTTTAAAAGCGGCCCTTCTACTGAAAGTTTGCCCACCTTTGGCCTACAATGTTGTTTTCCTATAACTTTATCGTGTATCATAGTTGCTTATATCCTTCTAATTATTCTTGTTTGATGTATCACCATCAGAACTCTACAGACAAATCATTGATAATTATTGACGAACTTGGAAGAGGTACAAATTATATTGAATTCTACGATTTAGTTGAAGTTACATACGATCGTTTGTAGAAAACTATTCTACAATAATCCACTTTCTATCTTCTGCTCATCTGCAAAATAATGTGGAATTTTTACATATTGTGATCAAATGAAAGCGAAATACTTACAAACCACCAGAAATAGCTTGAAATTGGGATTTCATATCTCTTAGATATAATATCCTGATAAAAACGTCAGTTTTTACATAACTTTGCAACTCTCATATCCCATGTACAATTGATTTGCTTATGTGAATCGCAGAGCTTAGCAAAAAACTTAATTTTAGGAACAAGTGTTAACGAAGGTATGGGTATCTGCTACAGTATATGTGAATATATTCTACAACTCAAGGTATATTAACTTATGTTTCCTTGCATACATTTGTATATTGTACGTAGTAGTATATCTTAACAATAAGAATATATATTCAGTAGAATTTTGATATATCAAACCCTCGATATAGAGAACATCTCGTCGATTTTAGGAACCAAAGTATATTTCACATCGATTTACTCTAACAAAAGCCTTGTAAATCCTCTCCATATAATGAACCTTTGGTATAGTAAGCTCTCAAGGAGACGGTGAGGAAATCCTCACTGGCAACGCAAACGGTGAAGAATTGTTCATTTGTGGCAGAAATTATCAAACATGCTAGATAATTTCCTCAATGCCACGAATGAGCAATTCCTCATCAAAAATTGACCTCAAACGGAGAGTATTTTGCTGAGGAAAGTTTCATTCGTGCACCTTTAAAAAAATCTAACGTTGAAATACATTCGATTCAGTCTCCAAAATTCTTGGAGGAATTGTGAAATTTTTATTAGTCGCTGAAACAAAGCTTGATTCTTCTCTCGCAGAAGATAAGTTTGTTATTCCGGGATACGAAGGCCAGAGAGGGTAGATCATCTGACACAAGTGGTGGATTCTTATTGTAGTGTTTCCGGAATATCCATCTTGCTTGATGTTCACAGTGCTCTTAGTTCATAGTTGTTGTAGTGATAGGTATTGGAAGCATGCAAAATGTTCAAAGTAAGCATCAAGAACAGTGGTTTTCTTGGCCTTGCACCCTTTCATCACCGATGGAATACTGAAATTGCCTATCCTAACAAAAGATAAGTCAATATATCTACCCTTCACCTACTCTTTCGACCTTTCTTGGTTGCTAAACCACAGGAAATGAGCATGTTATTCTTCTGCAGGCTTTTCGTGCACATAATCGACATGCATACTTTCTGTGCAATAAGCTTTAGCCAAGTTTGGTGAGGAGCTAAGACCCAAAATTTTCATTCCAATTTTAAATTTTAACTTTAACTTAGTGAAGGACTTTTGAGCATCTCTACTGTTTTAATTACACAGTACATTCTATGTGAGTTTGCAAAAGTGAGTGAAGTGTTCGACTTATTTGGTCGCTGTCAATAGCGCAACAGACCGCTACTGAAACGTGGTCATGATGACCACCCGACACAGGGGTGAAGCTAAAAGAAATTGATGTTTGGGTTCGCAGCCCCAGTGTACCGACAATGAAGACTCTTCCAGAGTTCTATCATAGCACAGTTTTATTAAACGTTGTGCCGTTTAGTCTATTTTATCTACTTTATCTACTTATCTTAGCTTCAAATTGATAGTTGGCCTTGATTAGCTTTATAACTATACCTACTATCATTGCAATGCCCAGCGCACACAGCACGATTTTTGTCGCTGGCAACAAAGATTTTTGTCGTCAGCGACAATTCATGTTTCCCCGCACACAGTAAGATTTCTGTCGCACGTGTGCCTCTCTTCAGGTACTAAGACTCGTTCCTGTAGTAGCCACCAACTTTTTTCGCGCCAATAATTACAACCTCGATGTGCTATGCATTGGAAATGGACTCGAGAAAAAAAAGGAAAGTAATATTGATGGCAATTATTCTTCTTTCGAAACGAAGAGGAAAGCGACGAATCAATAGGAAAGTATGGCAAATGTCGTGGATTGGACGCGGAGGGAAAAGGGTGCATTCCACACTCTAGTGCAAGAGTTAATTACTGAGGACAAACCAACGTACAAACGCTATTTTCGTTTAGACGAGCGGCTGTTCAAGTATGTTGTGGAAAATGTAGGCAGTGCTATATAGAAGCAAGACACTCACATGCGTCAAGCAATAAGTGCAGATGAAAGACTCGCTGTTACACTTCGATACTTGGCAACAGGTGATTACTCAAGCTATCTTTCATTTTGGTATTCAATGATAAAAGCAGAGAATGCCAATTTTTATAATGGGGCTTTTCGCTTGTTACCATGCAACTCTAATAACTGCTTAGCTATTGACAGAGCAAAGTAATATTGTTTCTTCTTACAGGGGAGACATTTCATAGCTTGGGAATGTCCTATCGAATTGGAGAGCGAACAATTTCATTTATTGAGAAATATTTGAAGGTGAGACAAGTATTATATATATATATATATATATATATATATATATATATATATATATATATGTGTGTGTCTCACCTTCAAATGAGTTTGATTCTCCATTTCTTGTATTATCAAACATGTCCCTGTGTGTCCATGTTTGCCCAACTGGACCAACCAAAGGCTGCTGGCTTGAGAAAATTCCACCTGGGCAACAGCTCATTTGAGCTTGAAATATGGCATTTTGAATATTATTCATTGCCATTAACCTTGTACGCTCATCCATGAAGGATAAAGCTTGTGAAACATAATCCCCAAATGCAGCTGTAGGACTTGCAGCTTCTTTGCTGCTTTTTTCATATCTTCTTTCTCTTTTACTGATGCTGCAAGGCTCCTTAGCATTAACAGCTCCTCATTATCTTTCTTTTGTCTTTCAGTTTCCTTTTCTTGGTTGAATCCAGTGGCATACTGGTAGATTTTTTCAGGCTTATCTCAAATGCTTCATTATCTCGTGGCTCAAGATCAGGTCCATCCTCTTTGTAGGCTGTCTGATCTTGCACAGGAGCTGCACCTCCAACATTTAACTGAAAAAGAAAAATCTTTATTTCTTAGGTTCCCAGCACATCTGATGAGTGGAAAATAATCAGTGATGGCTTCTTTTCTAAATGGAATCACCCATTCTGTATTGGTGCCCTTGATGGCAAACAAATAGCAATTAAAAAACCAGACAACTCTGGGTCAGAGTATTTTAACTATAAGGGGGGTACTTCAGCATAGTCCTCCTTGCACTTGCAAGTTATGACTATAAATTAATATTTGTTGATGTTGGTGCAAGTGGTAGACATGGTGATGCTGGTCTCTTTGAATCATCATCTCTGAAAGCAAAGATGGACGAAAAGTCAATTGGGTTTCCAGAGCCAGATGTGCTTTGGAATAATGGTTTGAAGTGTCATTACCATGTCATAGGTGACGATGCTTTTCCATTGAGAAATGACATTATGAAACCCTTTCCATTCAGGCAACTTGTACATGAACAGCATATATTTAACTACAGACTTTCAAGAGCTAGACGAACTGTTGAAAATGCATTTGGAATCATGGCAAATAGATTTAGAGTTCTGCTAACTAAAATCACTAAAATCAACTAAAGTCAAATCACTTCGTCGCCAGCGACAAAAATCGTGCTGTGTGCGCTGGGCTTAAGCCAACTTAAAACAAATTGTTTGATATTATTATTTTATACATTCTAGCACTATGGTTGTGCTGCAAATTAGCCGACAAGCCAAATGCTGCGGTTGCAGCATGATATATTGATTGTAAATGAAAAAAGAACGAATTCCAAAGATAAAATTTTAGAGCATCTACAATAGTACAATAGACAGATACAAAGTGGTAGCGAGGCGAATGAGAAAAGAATGAAAACGTTCGTCTTATGCTGCTTTTAGCTATCGTAAAAGTTAAGCATGTTCAACTTTTTTCAACTGATCTTAAGACTGTCTGCGATAGTCGAAGCTTGGTGTTTCCATATAATCTCAGAGAGTTTCAATTGTTTCCATTTACAACATTCTTTTAGCATAAAAGATAATGTTTAGAAGTATACAATTATGGAGGGTGGCCACTATTGGAGTGTAAAACGTTTGGGGCTGGGGGAAACGGGTTTTTTTGGAAACCACTTACTAAATTTAAAAGATCAGAGTTGATATTCTGATTCTCCATACATGAATTAGGAAACGTGCAAATTCTAAGGCTATTTAGTAAAACGCTGTGAACTTGACAAGAAATTTAAATCACCTCTAAATCATGACCCACATCCATAGTAGCTGACATGTCAATCTATGGCTAGAGTTGCAAGACTTTAAATGCACACAGTTTCTAAGACTCTGTTTCCACTGACCCAGATATTTGCGAATACGGAGAAAAATTTGTCGAATTCGGCCTTGCGTTTCCACTGATATGATGAAATACGGAGATTTGGAAATACGCTGTGTAGGGCGAATTTTTCTGGCTACGGAGAAATTCGAATACGCAGCGCATTAGAGGAAATACTCTGGCCTCAATATCTTGGAATACGCTGCAATACCAACATCTGTTTTTGATTGGTTTGGCGCCAAAATACTTGAAGTATATTGACGAGGCCTAGAGAAATGATCTCCGAAAGATTCTTTGTCGTTTGATTTGCACTTAACTAATGCTCCAGTCAATCTGGCAGCAATACATGTGTACTTTATTGGACTATGTACCCAGTCAATGCCATGTAACATCGATGGTGTGCATTATACTCGATTGTAATATTGAGAAGCAGCTCGACCTCGTCATTAGTCAAAACAAAAGAAGTTTCATCGCCATTTTTCGCTTTTCTTTCTGACATTTTGCTAAGTTAAGCATTTACAGCAATGATATCTCACTTTTGGGCGTAGCATTAGCCGATTCCATTATGAGCTTATGCGTAGAACTCGCGGCAACACCCTCGTTCATATTTGATTGACGTAATATGTCTCACTTCAATGTGAAATATCCGGAGATATTCTGCATAACTGGGTCAGTGGAAACAGGCGAGAAAAAATTCTGCAATTGACTGTGCTTGGTGTTTCTACTAATACGCTGCCCAACAGATAACTTTTTCTCCATATTCACGAGTATCTAGGTCAGTGAAAATGGGGCCTAAACGATATGGAATTTTGGCTGAAACTTCCGATGTCATCACTTCTTATGGTCTAGTATGTACAGTAAAATAATTGGCCCATTCTGAGGCTGCATTTCTAGATATTTACAGGCAGCATAACAGCTGTCACTTCCTTTAAAAATCATATCTTCACTTTTTTCCACAAAAGCTGTCAAGATATAGTAAGAGTTTTTCATCAAAATTTGCTACCAACGGACAAGGGTGATGCTAGAGACCAAAACATCATGTGCCGACAAATCTAGAGAGGTTAAATTGCTAAGGATTTGAAAAATTCTGCTGAAGAGGCAATTTTAACTTCATTGCAGGCCCGCAACTAGAAAATGTCAAGGCAGGGGTCTAAGTCTCTCAGAGAAGTATGCAAGTACGTTAAGAAGAAAATACAGCCTTTGAATACTGCTTTTCAAAGTAAATGTTTATGCCGACGATACTAGTCTAGCTCACTCTGATGTGAAATTAGATAATTTGACACAAGTAATAAATTCAGAGTTAGAAAAACTAAGGAATTTGCTGCAAGGCAATAAGTTATCCCTAAACATTGAGAAGACTATTTGTTTGATCATAGGCACTAAAGGTATGCTAACTGATGAAAATGGAGAAAAACTGTTGCCTAACTTTGCTATTGATGGGAAACCGTTCCCCATCAATTCAACAAAAAATTCAACTAAATACTTAGGGGGTCAGATAGAGTATCAACTAAAATGGAAAGATAATATATTTCAAGTATCATGTAAAGTTGTGCGTGCAATAAGATACATCAAATATGCGAGAAAGTTCTTACCTCGAGAAACTTTGAGAATGCTATATTTAGATACTGTTGTTCGTTATGAGGCTCTTGCGGTACAGTTTTAAGAAAAAAAATTGAAAAATTGCAAAACAGGGCTGTAAAGATCATAAAATTTTGTCCTTGTAATGCACAAACTATTTCTCTACTGAAGCAATTGAGATTATATAGTATTCAAGATATGGTGCAGCAAGAAACTGTAGGCATGGTGTACAAAGCAATTAATAACCAAGCACCGGAATACTTAACAGTTCTGTTTGATAGAGTGTCTGCTATGACGGACAGAGCAATACATAATGTTAATATAAATCTAAGACCCCATGATTAAACAACATTCCTGGTCAGAACTGTTTTGCACACAGAGAGGCCTTGCTTTGGAATAACTTGCCGACAGAAATAACATCTGCAAAATCCTATGATTCATCTAAAAACAAGCTAAAAAAGTTATCAACCGATTTAGATCTAGATTAATTACCTGTATTTACTTTTTCACTCTATTTGTTATTAATATTTCGTTACTTTTACTGTAAAAATTCTTTCTACTCTATATTTTTTAGCATGGACCTGTAAATCAGGCTCAGGCCTGAAGGGCTTCCATGTATAAATAACGATATGATATGATAATGATCAGGGGCGGAGCTAGACAAAATTTTGAGTGAGTTCCTGATGTACGGTTAGATAGAAGCAGATTTGTGGTCCTAGGGGCTCAGGGGGAAAGCTCCCTTGCTTAATTTATATGAGCTTCAGAGGGAACAGACCCAAAATAAACCTCATAACAATAATTATATATATATTTCTCTCAAAAGGAGCAAAAGTAATCCACAAACACTTCTGTTCCTAATAATTTCAATAGTACCATGATGCTTTTCAGCTATTAAATAGCAATAATATTAAGTATTCTTACTATCATTACTGGCACAAAAAAACTATATGGCTGATAGCCTGTAATTAAGCACCAGAACTGAAACTTTTCTCTATGTACTGAGGATCACTCTTGACAAAATAGTCAGGTATACAAATAATCTGATTTCTCTCTGCATTTAGCAGAGGTCTAATTGAAAACATGAAATTCAACTGCACTATGAGGCAATTGCAAGTTGTATTGGAAACTCCTCTGGGCAAAGACGCTTTGTTCCTTGACCACTCAGACCATCTAAAAGTATTTTCTCGACCACTTTATTTGAAAAAAGTCAACCCATAAAATATGCTAACAACCAAATGCTGGATTGCACTGACTCTTACCAGTATGCTTCAAAACCTTCGTCAGCAAAACTTTTTGGGAGAAGTAACGAGCCTACTTTATCCTGGTGGAGATTAGGATTACAAGGAATAAACGATTCAATGATTCTCGAATACTTAACTTTCAAGGAATATTTTATGTCAAAAAAACCTATGCGATGCTTCTGAAAACTCTGAGAGGTCAAGGATTGTAGCTCTCACATCCGTTTCGTCCATTTGGTAAAGTCGGCGAAAATTATTACTTGCACTTTTGCTCTCGATTTCAAGCGAGCACATATGTCTCAGTACTAAACACAATTTGAATCCCATATGTCGCAGTTCTAAACGTTGAGAACAAAAGATATCAGTCACTTCTGACCCATAGGTGTAAGTTCTAAACATGATTACAATAGAGATTTTTCAGTTCCAAACACAATCGAGAACACAAATGTTTCAGTTCCGAACACAGTTTCGAAGAATTCTAAACCGACAGGATTCGAGAAAGAGGAAACAATTATCGGCCACTGAGCACAGCGGGTAGAATTTGCAATATGTTTCCGAGGGCATTTAGCCTGGTCGCTGAAGCGCGAGGTATATGACTTTTTATGTGCATACTTTAGAAAGAACAGACACACAATAAAAAGGTGCAGCTCATTATATTTACCCTGAAACAAAAAAGAATTCTTTATTGATTTTTTTCTTATGACTCATAACTTCTGACTGAGTTCTAGAACTCTTGGAACTCACCCTAGATCTGCCCTTGATGATATTGATATGATTCATATAAGGCGAAATCCTGCGAGAGGTTACTTTAGCGTTACTTTAAGTCCAACTATCTTTATCAGCATCTTTAACCAAAGGAGAGAAAGAAAGGGAACAGCCGTCCCCCAAGACACTCTATACCATCATCTCTACAAACTGAGCTATTAGCATGTAAAAGCGTTTTTTAAAATGAAATGTTGTAATATGTTCTCAAAGAAGCTGCTATTCAAATATGCAGCTGTGATTGTTAGGATTTTGGAGAGATTCTACTTTCTGTACAAGGAAGTGCCATTGGATTGTGCAAATAGTGAAAGTACCAAAATTGATGAGTTGTAGCAGGAAGACCTAGGGTTGTAGGGCCAAAGGTTACTACACTTACTTCTATGATCAATTAGTGTGTACGAAGTTAGCATTATTATTCGCTTCTATACACTGCTGCTGTAGAGCTAGCTCCTTTAGAGAATAAGTCAGAAATTGAAGTAATAATGGAAAAGGTGCTGAAAAACTAAATGCTTTTGGCCTCTTTTTGCATTTTAGCATTATGAATAACCTATATACACTTCTAGATTTTATTCAATTTCAGGCATTCACCTTTTTTGCAACACATTTTGTTGATCTTTGTCGTCTTGAAAATCTGTATCCAAATGTTGAGAAGTGAGTGATTTCACTAACTTTTAGTAGTTCAGTATTTTGCCATTTACTTAAAAGTGCTTTGCTATCAAATTAATTGAATACAGTTATTCAAAGCTATTTTTGTTTGGTAACAATTGTTAGGTAAATTTCGACCCTGTTCTAACTTATTTCTATATGATACCAAGATATTTTAAATTTTTTACTTGCTACGAAAAGCTTGCTAGTTCAGATAGTTCATTTTCTCATTTATTGAAATTATTTTCTCTACAGTCGTCATTTGGCAGTGCAGGTTGGTACACTCCTACGTTTTTATCACCTATTGCATAATACTACTCAACTGCAAAATCATCTATCATAAATAGGGGCACCAGGCATTGACTTCCGACAAGAAATGCGCATCGCCAATTGGTTACAAAACTACGATTCAATCCTTTTTACTTGTACCCCTGATAAGTCGGACTTTCGCTTAGTCGTACTCAGTGGCGTACCTTGAGGGTGTTCACTGGGTATTCTCTTAGTTGAGAAAATTATGAGGCAGTTGATACAAGCATTAAGCAGAATTTTTAGCTAAAATCGATGGGGAAATCGACTAGGCAGATGATAGTTTGAGGTAGACTTGTGAAAATATGAAAGAAGCGGAAATCGCACTTTAAATGGTTCTGGTTGAACACGAAAAAGCGGCAACATTATTTTGACATACTAAAAGCTTTTTTTCGTCCGACACTCATCAGAGTATGAAAACGTCGGATAATGGCCTAAAGGTTAACCAAAATATATATCCAGATGCAGTTAATGTGTTAAGATGCGTCTAATTGGCCCCAAGTGTGACCAATTAGGACCTATTAACAATGATTACTTGAAGAGTCCCAATGAGAAAACAAACTCTTTTTGCCTACACAAGACTGGGCATTGAGTCTTGATGTAAACAGATTCCAAAACACTTAAATGAAAAGACGATCTTGCTTGCCCAATGATCCGAAAATTGTCGTCTGTGTATGTTTTGGCGCATTCTGGATTTGCAATGTGTTGTTCTTTTTAAATATACGAGATGGCTGTTCTCTTACTGTATTACTTTTCTTCCTGATGCCCAAGGGGATATGCTGTTTTATTCTGTCTGCTAGTCTCTGCGTAGTGCGTCCTACTTACCGAGCTTCACATCGGCACGAAAATTCATAAACGAAACAACTTTTTGAGTGGTAGGAACGCAATCTTTTTTAGCAGATGGTAGCATAACTCTAGTGTTGTAAACCACAGTGGGCTTCACAGCATAGTAACAAGATGTAATGGCTTTACTGATTTGATTTTCAAATTTTGATGAAGCATTACCAATCCAAGGCAATTTTAGATATACCGGGCACTTCTCTGGACCAATAGACCATTCCCCTTATTACGTCACTCACTAGTCTGCGCGCAATGCATCCTGGTAGTTGTATTTAAGAAAGAGCCCGTTCATTGATACTTTGCGTTGTGATCGTACGAAAGTTGTGTTATTGCTGAATGTTTACAACGAATTGTGAAAGGAATTATGGAAAATTCTGCAAGTACGTTTGACCAGCACATCCCTAGATTT
>WIPJ01067450.1:5481-31347 GCA_018155075.1 Cassiopea andromeda
TATATATTCAAGAAATGCACTTTCAATGGAACACGGACAGTCTTTTCTGCACAGAAGAGTGTCTTTACAACGAACAGCTTTATCGTAGAAGATAATGGCTTATTCATTTCCAAGTACATAATCAGAACTGAGACAAGATTGTATAAATTTAAAATGGGACACCTTAGACATCGGAAAAATAAAATAGCCTATTGCAAACCTTACTAACAATTGAAAAAACTCATAAATTAAAGGAAAAATGGCTAAATTTAAAAAAATCAAGTTCATTTCCAATCAAAAGTAAAATTGGAAATACAAGTTAAACTACAGGTAGATTTATATCTTCAGTCAGCTATCATAAGTTACACAAATAGAATATAAAATCTACAAAATTTTCGATGCCATTCGACAACCTCCGTAGTAAGGATTGTGAAAACACGTTTATAGCACACGAGATGTAATTAATGCATTAGCAAAAACACCAGTGATCGAAAAAGGCAAATTATATTGAATTTCAAATCAAAGGCAAGTTAAGGTGAAAATTAAAATCAAGAATTTCAAATCACATTGAAAGTAAAATCAAGATCTCTCTTTTACTTCTGCTACCATCGCATACCATGATGCTTTGCATGAAATACATTGAGGTGACTAAACTAGGTTGTACAGAGGGTAAAATATGGAAGTTTTGAAAAAGCTCAGTGTGAGGAAAAAGCACGTAATCTTATTGCAGCAAGCCATTGAACAAGTGTCCGCTGTAACGAAGTGTTCGCCTTATAGAAATTATCGTCTTTTGAGTATGGAGGAGCCATACCTAATGTTAAGGAAATTTTATCACTGCACATTTTACAAGAAACGAGGTATTCTGAGGGGGTAACACCAATAGGGGACCTGGTATATATGTGCCAGCACGTTTTATGGATTATTTTGAGATATTTTTCCAAAATAAAGTTAAAATTACTAAAAAACAGGGATACCGTAAAAGAAAAGTCAAGTAAACTGAGCAGCTACATTTCACAGTACATTCCGTGATCTGGTAACATTGTTGTCAAGAAATTTAGGTCTATAAGGTATTCTAAGATTTTTGAATATTTTTTGTCATGGTTATGGGACATTTTCCAAAGGAGATGTTGGACCAGCAGTTAAACTTTGCAATATGTACGTACAAAAAAAGTCAGGACTCTTTTCCAAGTATGACCAAAATGGCTAAGCACCGTTCTTATCACTGCACATTTCATAATTTATCACTGCACGTTTTGAGTTTATCACTGCACAAATTGGTTATCACTGCACACTAAAATTAGGTATGGGAGGAGCTCAAGTACTTGAAATATCTCCACCACTTCAAAAGAGACTCAAAGCGGTCAACTTTCAAGGTTCTGCTTTTTGCGTACCTCTTCTTCTTTACAGTTTTTGTGCTAGCAAAGTATTGGTAACTTGTTTTGGCTATTATATAAAAGTAAACGTTATGGCAAGCTTAACAAATTCTCACCGTCGCTTTTAGGGTAAATTAAGAAAGTTGAGGCTCAGAGAGAATGATAACCATAGTGAAAGGCTATTTATTTGGGTTTTTGCTTGAGAAGTATTTGCTATCAAGGGTGAAAATAATTTGCTATCAATTATTAAGCATGGGCTGAGCGAGCAGATTCTGGAAGAAGGTTCGTTCCATGAAATTTTTAGCGTGGACAAGAATGGTAAAAAATCCGCAGCAATGATATCATATTTTCATTTCGTTTATACATCTAAAAACATGGGAACCAGGGAGTGATCAACCACTTCTATGCATCGAAGAGCCTGAAAATCTGGAAGATACAAACGCTCTCTCTATTATAAGTGAAAAAATTACTTGGGTGACACCTTTTCTGAAGCTAAATTAAAAATTCAATTGCATTTCGAGTACCTCTGGAAAAGTAACTGGAGGGAGTGGATACGAACTGGAAATTCCGAGTGAGTATGTAACGGAAGGTGAAACTAAAGGTGTGGACTGTTTTTTACAAAATACTTAAGAAAGAAAAAGCAAAATTATGCAAAAAATTGGTTGCCGCCAATCGAGAATAAACCGCCAGAGGCAAGAAAACATGACATTCAGTGTTCACAATGTATTGTATCCTCTTTTTGCTCAATGTTTCTTCAAATTATTGCCTAAAGCAAAAGTTATTTTATCAATGTCCCCTTCAACAAAGTATTTTATGTACTTGGGACAAAGCTTGAGTGTCCGCTCTCCGTTTTAGGAGGTTTCCGCCTAATAGGACAAGAGCATTTAACATTTCCTATTGGACTTGGTGGGGACTTCCAAAACATGTCCGTCTTAATGGCATGTTTGCTTTATGGAAGTGTCAGTTAAGAGGAAGTGGATTGACATTTATTGCATATTTTGACTATGCCATCCTCAATGTCATATCGCACATTCAATTATTAGTTTATTATTAGCACTAGTCGATATACATTATTCATGTGAACCTAAAATATGATAACAATAAGTGAAAAAGAGGACGTTAATATAGGAGAAACACTAAGACATTCTAAAAGGATGTGCAAGGAACAGCACAAGCATTAACCAAACTGAGCCATATTCTGCAAAGAGTGGGAATTTATTACCTCGCTAAGAGTATAAAATTCATTCTTGAACAAACTTTGCATCTTCAGAAGCCTCAATGACTAGAAAATTCAATGCAGAAAATAACTAAACATCAACAACTGAATCGGTTCAAATTCTGGAGCCATTCAAAGTTGATGGATATTCATAAGATTTTCTTATACTATTTAATTTGAAGCTAATTTCAAAAATCTTCTTCAACTTTTAACAGAAAGTAAAAACAGGAAACTTTCACTGCTTATCCATTTGCATCTGTTCTCCTCTTTTTTACCATGAGAAAGGTTTCCACCAGTTGCTACATTTTGCAGTGGTAAAAGTTTATTCACCAAAGTGCTAACAAAAATTATATTGTACCCACTAATATGGTACTTACAAAAACTTTGCATCTTTCCGCATATCGTCGACTGTTTATTTTGATGTCTAATCTCCATGAGAAGAGGGATTTCTTTACAAAAAAGCCAGCTAAAAAGGTTTAGGGGCTCGCTTTCAGCCAGAATTTGCTTGCATCATGAGCACAGATCTGTTGGGATTTATTTGAAAGCACTTCTCTTCCTCTTCTCACATTATATGATAAAATAAATGGGTGAATTAAATATAGATGAATAGAATCAATGCCTGTTTTTCTCAGATGTCAGCAATTTCTTGTGTAATATCACACTTTTTCTGTTGTTCGTTGACAGTGTTCTAGGGCCTTAGTACTCTTTGCAGGTGCTGAGCATCGTACTGCGAGGGATACTAACTGAATAGATTCTCTTTAGAAGTGTAGCGGTTCTTGATTTTCGAAATCTTATTTACTTCTAAGCATTGTTGACGAAACCTTTTGTCCGCTTTTACTCTCAAGCAGGCCAGCAGGCCAAATAATCGATGGACAAGCAGCCGTGCCTTTTTTACGACTATAGCATTGGCTAACCACATCCATAGAATCGCGATACGACAAGTAAAAAGCAACTCTAAGATGACAACAATTTTTTTGCCCTTCTTCCCAAAAGTTTGGTATTAAAGTATGTTTAATTGTCTCAGCTTCACTACATACTACAAATAGGCCGCAGATGCTTAAATAAAATTTAGGATGGGACATGATAAACATTCTTCAATAAAAGTCAAATAAATAAAATTTTTTTGACTGATTGCTTGCAAGATCTTGATGTGGTCCCACTCTGGATGGAACAGCATGTTTGCTCCGGCTTTCTATCAGGCCTAATAGAACTCAATCACCAATAAAACCTCACTAACACTTTTAGTTACCTGCTGCATGAGCACACTCATAGCTTGCAATTTGAAAACAAGAAATTCATCAAATTTAAGATGGGAAACGCAGAGGAAAATATGGGAAATGGAACAATCATGTTCGGTAAAATGGCAAGAAAAGTTAAAATGAGGAACGTAAAGGAAAATCGTTTTCCGTCTTGTATTATCTATCGCTCAAAATTTTTATGTTGTTATAATGCTGCTGCTGAAAATTGAGCACTTTATATAAACTGCTCGATCGGACAGCACGCTGGTTCCAACAAGTCCTTGACAAATAACACAATTAATGGCGTACAATAGTCTTGAAAGCACTGCTGTATCAACTAGACAGTAACATGGAGACGTGATGAAAAAAGCCTAGGCAGCTCTAAAGAAGCTCAACAAAAGATTGCTTGAATGTGGACATTATAACTGCCAGCTAGCTTCAAAAGAAACTCCTTTTGAGCAAATGTTGAATCATTCCTAAAATATGCAGCCATATCTTGGGTACTAAAAGAACACTTTGGATGAAGCATATACAAGAATGCTTAAGGTGATTCTTAGTATGTCCTGGGAACAACACCCTAACAAGAGAAAACTAATTGTCAAAATGCCTCCAATTTACGTGTACATAAGAGATATAAGGCTAAGGCTGAGTAAGTGCCACAAATGTGGCTGATCACTTAAGGCCTGTTTAAACTATCCAACATTTCACCCAATATACGAGCTTAAACCAGAACTGTATGCTGATTGGTTAAAGGCCTCTTCCCTTAGTTACACAGTAGCAATCATCCATGCGTAGTTTATTCATTTCATTTAATATATTTAAGGAGGGACACTTTTCAGCAATGAAGCTGATTTAACACTACAGGATATTCATATTCCTATGATTTGCTATCGATTCGTCTATCTTCCAATCACACATTGATTGCTTGGTTTTTTAGTTCTGGAGTATCTTTTAATATATTCTGTTGAACATCTACCCTCCGATTCGCGACAGAAAGAGGATTCCTTGGACAATACATGGCTAGGCCTCCCCTGTCGACAATCCTATTTTCGCTATCATTCGCGTTAGGCATTATAATACTTTCAACCGAAAGAGCACTCGTTGCATATTGTCTGGCTAAGCATCCTCTGTTCATGATTCTATTTTCGCCATAACGCTTGTGAGAAGGTATACTATTTTCGAACGAGAGGGCACTCAGTTGACATTGTTTGGCTAGGCGATATGTATTGACACTCACATTTCTGCTATCACTCGTCCATTGAAAGCTCAAACTATTTATTGTGAAGAAAATCCCGATCAGCTTCTATGACAGCCTTTGATATTTCGATGTAGGCCTTGGTATGGGAAAAAATCATCAAACTTCTTACCTTCACCTTTTCCCACCTTCTTTGACCCTGCACTCAAACCTTAAGGTAGGGACGTAGGAAGCATTCAAAAAGTGGGTGGGGGTACATGTGTGCAGGGGCAACCTCATAAGCAAGCTGAAAAGGGGCACCATGCCCCTTCAAGATTTGCCTTGTACTTTGATTCGCCTTTTGATGAGATAAGTAATTTATCTTTATCGAAGTCTATTATCAACAATTCAATCAATCAATCAATCAATCAATCAATCAATCAAAAATTTATATATAGTAAGCAAATGAAATTAAGATAGCAAAATTACTGCTAATTAAGGCCTACTGGCTTAAAAAATTAAAATATATTATAGGAGTAAAATAAAAATTGATACATATCATGTTAGGTACCCAACCTGTGGTATATATGTTTTGCAAAGTTTACAATTGCAGTCCTCGCCCTTCCAAAAGTTAATGTGGCTTTTTAAAATAGGAAGTGCGCTTGCTTCCTGGATTATATTTGGTAAAGTCGACCAAAGTCTATTTCCAAGGAAGGATATGGTCTCAATTCCATATGTTGTCAGAATCTGCGAGTCGTTTCCGTGCCTTAGATCGTAACCAGTACTCCGATCAACAAAAATATCCTTCATGAAGAAGGACTTAAGCCAGACCTTGTTTTATAAATGTCAGTCATAAGCAACTGAAAATTCTTTACGTGGATAGATACCAAATTCCTTTCCTTCAGAAGACACCCAAAATCTGTTTGATGATATTTGTACTCAAAACGTAATGCTCCTTCATGGACATGATTTATTCTATGATTTAGAGCTCTGTCATAGAACATCCAAACAAGGAGACTGCAGCTTCAACTTTCTATATCCATGTAGCAGGATATTCTGGTAAGGGCATGTAGTTTTTGACTGGTATTCATGCAAAGAGTTTTGACATGCTGTTTAAAGCTCATTGTTTGATCAAAAATTATCCCTAGAAGCTTCTCCTCTTTGCTTTCTTTCACGTTAGCCTCTCCTATTTCGACGGAGACTTCGTTGCTCTTTCCACCAAAAATCATCAAATGACCTGTGGTAGATAACGTAATTATGCTAGATAACGTAAAAATTACATTCGCTGTCATTTCTGCCACTAGTTTTTTCACAATTAGAGTCATATGCATTTTATAGACTTCTTTTAATAATTTTCATGGCATTAAAGCAGTCAACAATTTAGGGGGGCGATGCTTCACTTGTACTGCCCAAGGAATCTTCTTTCCATCGCAAATCGGAGGGTAAATGTTCAACAAAATATATAAGAAGTAGAAATGGAACATCAATAGATACTCCAGAACTAAAACCAAGCATCAATGTGTGCCTGGACGACAGAAGAATTGATAGTAAATCATAGGAATATGAATATCCTGTAGCGTTTTTACTGTAATCAACCACGCATGGATGGTTGCTACCGTGTAACTAAGGAAAAAGGCCTACCAATCAGCGCACTGCTCCGGCTTAAGCGCGTATTTCACCCAAAAGTAAGTTACAAATGTAATGTTCAGTTATCACTCTGTATAACGCTAGATCACTCGCATCGATAACTAACTATTCACTATATAAAATACTTATATGTACTTAGCATGTGTCAATCAATCAATCTAACGCTAATTATATTAATCATGATAATAATGTTCTGTAAACATTGCAACAAATGCTGGGGGAGCTGTTCAAATGACCCAACATCTCATCCAACATTTCTATGGAGGTTATGATTTGAATACGCTGTGAAGGAGCTGTGCGTTTGCGACTGGGAACCACAATGAAAATACAAATAGCGTGCGACTTTTTTAAGGGAGAACGCATGCGCAATGCCAACAATGTTGGCTGAGGTGTTCAAACGATCCAACATTTCATCCAACATTTGAAAACAATGGAATTGTTGGCTAACGCCACCCAACACTTTTTACTAGAACCAAACTTCACCCAAAATCGGCAAATCCATCTTGGGTGACCCAACATGGTGCTCAAACGATCCAACATTTCACCCAACATCAATGTTGGGTAAATGTTGGATGAAATATTCGATCGTTTAAACAGGCCTTTACACTCACACTTTACGGGTGTGTAAAAGTAGTTCACTTTGTTGTTACGTTTACATTACACCATCATATTAATAGAATGCTACAGGTACATGAGCACATCGGGCCAATTTTACGAGTGTAGAAGCAAGAATAGTTCTTGTAACGACTTACACTCACACTGCACCGGTACATATGTAAACATAGCCTGACATTTACCATGCATTATCACAGAACGAAGGATGAATTGCCTAAGGACTGAATTTTCTAACAAGTAAAGCATAGAAAGGTTATATGGCTGATCATGGAGCGCCTGCATCGACGTCACAGCAATATGGAAGAAGTAATTGAACAGTCTAGATGAAAATAACCGACTGCTAAAAGGAATGCCAAGTGGAATATATCGTAACTGAAATAGAACCGAAAGCCAAATGGGAAAAGTCAGATGTTAGTAATAAGATCTACCTGCCAAACATCGTGACCCAGGCAGCGTTTACACGGGGCCGACCGAATATTTGGTCAGTCAAATATTTGGCCACTTAGGAGTACCGTTCACACGGGGCCGGCTAACTGACCTCAAGTTAGGTCGCTTAGGATTGCAAATATTCGGCCGCTTAGGAAAGTGACCTTCTTTGGAACTTGGCCGGTCAAGTTCGCGAACAGCCCGTGTAAACAACTTTGGCCTGCCGAATATTTGCACGGTACCACAAAGAGGGTGTCAATCATAGGGTGTCAATATGCAATTAAGAGGCTTTTAGTAAATGACAGATTGCTTTTAATGAATTTTCGCTCCAAGAAAGTTGCTACTGGTTTACCATTTTACGTTTCTCAACCTTTAATGGATAAATAAAAGCATGGATGAATGATGTCGTAGACTAATTTAAACGCTGATGTTGGTTTTGAATGTAATAGCACACGTAGTGGGTATTGCTTCGATGTTTACTGTACTCTCAGATAACTTCCATCATAGGCTGTCGTCAGTCCAAATAAAATTCATTTCACTTTCTTTTTCTTTTGTACGCCAGTTTCTCACGTTTGCAAACTCGTCTGATTGAATGAGAGGAAGTGAGGAGGATCCTACCTTTGTTTACAATAGATTTAGCACAATTCATTATCTGCGCATGTCATGAACTTGACTGACCGGCCCCGTGTGAACGCAATGCCTAAGCGACCGTTTTTTTGGTCAGCTGCTTAACCGACCTAATATTTGGCCTCTCAAATGTTCGGCCGGCCCCGTGTAAACGTAGCCCCAAATGAAACTGTAAACTCTGCTGTTGACAGAAGCTATCACGGTGCCTCACACCAAAGACTTCCTAGTCTAAAGCACACACTGTTTTATTTATAAGAAATTGGCTTGTAAGAAGGTAGTACTCGAGTCCTCAAAGTGCTAAGAAAGTTCAGTACTAGATTTTTGAGAAGTACATTGGTATATGAGTGTTTAAAATGCGAGTTGTCTGTGTACAATATGTTACGGGTGTAATATTTACTTTCCTCTAACAGTTTAACTTCTGCTATTTACTAAGATTATCATAATTACAGGTGTACATGGAGCCTTTCACTTTTTCACAAAAGTTTTTGATAAGAAAGTGCTTGGACAGTTTTGATACGAATGGTGAAAAAGTTAAGAAGGTTTAAGTACTGGTCGAAAAAAGTTTCTTATAAGATAAAAAACGAGCATTCCTAAAGTATCCTCAAAAGCTTTTGATTGCATTTATTTTCACTATTATTTTTAGTCCTCAATGGAGTGCATGTAATGTAAATCATAAAAATTGTTTCATAAGATATTCACCACATTGGGACGAAGGACAAAAGGGGAATAACTAGGAAAGAAGTGTATTCGAAGGGGGTGTAGAATGAGCAGCATTATAACAAAAGAGGGTGTACTTCGTGTAGGTAAGTCCCAATCAACCCTGTGCTCCTGTCTTATAATGTTGAACTTAAACATAGTTGTTTTATACATACATTCTAAAACGTAACAGCTTGAATTTTTACAATGACTCTAGCCCTTTTATTATTATAGGCCCTATTATTCCAATGACATAAGTTCATTGCAAAAAGTTCTATCTTGAGACCCTTGCAACTCCTAAAACACTATGAAAGGTGTTGGGAAAAACTTTGTTAAAATTTTCACTGGCTACGCGCGTAATATTTAAGTTCTGCATCCCCTAAGGATGGAACTAATTGCACACTGCAATGGCCAGTTGGACCCGTATTGATCTTCTAAATTTGCATTTTTGACTGTATAAGTATGCAAAATTAGTTAAGTAATGAAAGACAGAGTTCATTGTGACTTTGATAGCTCCTCTTTTTAAGAGGGCTTGAAGTATAAAACTTAAATTTAAAAAAGCGTCATAACAAATGAGCATAACCACCTTGCATTGAAGCAGAAGCCGTATAAGCATTATAGTGTTTTCAAGCTCACCTTTGAATTTTCCATGTCTCTCTCGATGTTTAATGATAACTCAAGATTGCAGCGAATGAAGCATAGACTTGAAGACGAAGCTCATTTATCACTATTCAGCTAAATTTTTATGATAGGATAGTTTATTGTATTAAAGGATGTCTCCCACTGAAACCATTAAAGTAAGTTCCATGCTTTATTACACAGCGTATCATCAAAGACACGCCTCTCTTAGCAATGAATTCGGCAAAGTTAACTGCCTTCGGTCCTTTAGAAGATCTCTTTTCGTGTCAGAGCGCCATTCAAATAAATGCAAAATGATATGGGCAAATAAGACTCGGCATTGTATCATAAATACACCAAAAAGACCGCTTTTAGTCTTTTCCTAGCCGCAGCACTTTTATGGCCACTAAAGTGCAAAATATTGTTCAATGTCGGCCGCAATAAACTCATTAAACTTTTGATGTTTCCGAAGGGACTTCAGAATAAAGACTGCACCGAATTTTAAAAACATTCAATACATGACAAAGCATGCAGTTCAAAGTATCCGAGAAGTTGACAAAATGATGTCATTTTCTCTAGTGCTTAGAATTTCATTTTTGTATCGATTCGGATTGCTAACTTAATACATAGTATATGAATGAATAGTATTCTGCTGGGAGAATTCACAAAATGTCACATTGCAACAAAATGCATAATATGTAGTGATAGGAATGATATTTTATTCAATGTGCAACCTCATGTAATTATATTTCATACATAATGTATGTCTTGTATTACAAATTGTAATAGAACATTAAGTGATGTAGCTATTGTAGTCTAATACCCATAATGAGTATAAGCACTGATGTAAAAGCATATTACATAGATACCTATCCAGAGAAATACGAAAATATCTTCATTCACCTTAAAATGTCCTAATTGCGGTGTAATCTATTTTCTCTGGATATTTGTACCGAGTTTCTTCCATACCTTGCTGTGAAAACTATACCTTTCCGAATATTCTTCACCTGAATGCCTCTATTTATTATATCATTCCATTTTGCAATCGGTCTTCCTCACTTCCTACAGTAAAGGCGAATGCGTTCACAGGCAGAAACTTTCACGATTTAAGAGAGATTTGACCTTTTCCACAAAGGCTTCTGCCTTGGAAAATTCCAGTCAATATTTGGGAACGCTTTTGTCATGAAGTTACAGAAAATTTTCGACTTGCTAAAGTTGTTCCTTCAATTGCTTTTTTTCGTTTGTCTATTGACCACCCTTACCTTGAATCTCTTGGGCCCTAAAGCCATATAAATTACGCGTCTTCTTCAAGCCAGCGTATCAGTGAAACATAATTTAATTTTTTTCTCTGAGGGCAATATCATCATTGATGCAAAAAAGAGACACCTTCCAAGCTCAAGAAGCCTTGAAGGTGACAGGCAGCACTGTAGTTTGGCATTGGCAGTTACCTACTGAAAGTGCATGGAAATTTATGGATTTTCCTACAAATGGCGAAAGCTTTTTCACGCAAAGCAAACTCTTCTCTTGGTCGGTAAAGTCTTTCCATAAAATTTGCAAAAATTATCAGAATCCGCGAAACTTTATGGTCCGAATTTCCGAATTTCGGGAATTTTCTTTCTGGCGAAAGAGTCTGCCATTGACAGTAGTTCATTCTTCTTCCATCGCCTCTCATCCTACATGATATTCACCAACCAGCTGCTTCAGATGAGTATACTATCTCAACCTTACTTCCTGCATTTTAACCAATTTTTATCACCCCCGTGATTTAATCATTCTTTATTTCGTCCCTTTCTATCGCTCCCATCATCCACCGTAGCATTTTGATTTTTGTAAATTAATGCTGGTCGGACGACGACTCTTTCCAACTTACTTTTTGCATGATTCACGCCCTCCTATCGCATAACATATCTAATAACTTTTCTAATTATTCCAACCCTTTTAAATTCTATTATCAACTTAGACCTAGTTCATACAGGGCATTATGAGTGGAGCGAATTGAAGTAAAGTAAATTCGCTGATAATGCGCCTTTGAAGCGTTTCGAGCATTTTTTGGGTTCACATAGCGCATTATAAAGCACGTTGAACTGTGAAAGTGATGCAGTAGATAGTGTCTAGCACCTCCAGAGCATTAGAAGAAACTTATATGGTGCCGATCATTGCAAGTCAGAGAGCTAAAGCTGTCTTTCTGTTTTATCACTTTATTGCTAAATCACACGAGGTGCAAAAGACAAGACGTCGAATGAATTATGCTACTATGTGTGAAGGTCTAGAAGTTCTAAAGTTAATACGCATTCACAGCAGGCTTGTTGTAGATGAGTTTTAACTCATACCCTCACCCCATGCAGGATTAATTCTTTTTGTAATCCCATAAGGACTCATAGAGCGTGAGTGAATACCGCATGTAGGGAGATGCTGTGGGTGGAGCGAGCAAGTAGAACTAGATTAAAAGACGTGTAGTACAAGACAGTGGTTCGTGCTTTATTTTGATTATTCCGCTGCAAAATTCGATATTTTTCTGTATTTCCTAAATCCACAACATCGATCATGGATATAACAGTTTGGTAGCAGAGGGTAGTTGTGGATTTTTACAGAGATATCGCTGTTTGGAACAAGTTTCTTCGTAAAATGTTTGAGTTGTTTTGATTTACATAAAAAGCGATCGTTATGGCGGAAGAACTACAACTTCGAGTGGAATCCAAATTGCTTGATGACGCTGGACGATCTGAAAGATGTTGCAGTGAAGTTAGGAATCGAGGATTCGCAGGAAGGAGTATCAAAAATGGGAATAGTAAGGACGATAAGAGCAATACTCGAGAAAAAATTAGGCCAAGACGAAGAAGGAAACATCGAGTATTTGGAAAGGGTCAATGCGATATTGGCTTGAAGCCCCCCTCCATTGGAAGGATCGAGTAGTGAAGGGGACAGCGATGACGATGCAAAGACTACGAAGGAGGAATTAGAAAAGCAGAAGGCATTGGTTAAGCAGGTAAAAGAAGATTATGAAATGATGGCGAAACTCCTGAAAGAAAGGGAAGCATTGTTTCAAGAAGCACAAGCATCATTGCAGAAAATGAGCAGTGGTACCCCCCAAATCAAGCCACGAGTGAGTGTTAATTCAGACGAAGGTAAGGCCCTTGTAGATCAGAATATTCAAACTATTGGTAATATTTTGAGGATAAAAGATTTCAAAATTTCTGGAAGTATATCTAACGATAAAGGCCACATTTCTTTGGGTAATTTGAACAAACAAATTGAGAGTGGTTTAGCTAAGGGATATTCTGAAAGAGATATAATAGATGGTGTAATTTAAGCAATCTCACCAGTTTTGCATTTAAAATCTTACTTAGAAAGCAAGAAAAGTCTCACTTTAATTGAATTAAGAAAAATCTTGCAGAGTCACTATTGCGAAAAAACACCTGCTGAAGCTTATCAAGAACTTAGCAATGCGTTGCCTAAAATTACGTGAGCATGTTAATGTATCTAGCCAAGAGCAAAATGCTAGCAAAATATTGTGATGTGTTATGCCAAAAGAAACACTGGTCTCAGCATCAAGTTTATTGTAAAGCATTAAATATTTCATCTGGAAGTAATGAAATCCACGTTAGCGAATCTGTCACGCATTTGTCACCAAATGAACAAGCTATAATGGTACTTTTGGTTGGTAATAAATGTATTACCGATTGCAATATAAATGATATGAAAACCAAAGTACTTTGGGACACTGGTTCGCAGGTTTCGGTAATATCAAGGCGATTTCTAAAGACAAACTTCAGAGGTTTAGCAATCAGAAACTTAGCAGACTTGTTAGGTGTGCATACTAGACTGGAAGTTAGAGCTGCCAATGACACGCCAATTCCTTATAGTGGCTTTGTAGAACTTGAATTTTGTTTCTTAGCAGAGAAAGACATTTCCATTATTCTTGTCCGAAAATTTTCTTGAAAACCCAATAATCGGCTACAATGTCATTGAAGAAATAGTCAAAAATCAATCTGTAGCATCTAAAAGCAAAGTTGAAGATTCAGATTCATCAAGTTTGCTAGTAAATGCAATGACTGCGTCTTTTCATAAGGACTCCAATACAATCAAAACCCTAGTATCGTTTATGAAGTGTGCTAAAGACAGTTATATTGGCTATGTGAAGACTCCTAAGAAAAATATATGGCTCCCAGCAGAGCAAAGCGTGAAAGTCCCTTGCCGTTGTAATGGCTTTGTAAATGCATCGAATGAATTAATGTAATATTTGAACCGGACGAAACTGAACCATGGCCACATGGCCTTGAATTAAACCAAGAGTTATTGACTGTGTCAAAAGGTATATCTCATAGAGTCAATGTAACCGTTCACAATAACACAAACCATCAAATATTGCTTAAGGGACGTACTGTTTTAGGTCGATTAGACCCTATCAAATCAATTGTACCAGCAGATGCTAAACTAGCTAGTACAACTTTCAGTGATAGTACACAAAGCAGAACTGTTTTTCAACAAAAAGACACGAATATTTCAGAAACAAAAAGCCAGAGTGTATCTCCAGATTCCTCAAGCAGTTTGACTTAAGTGATTTGGATGAGCAGCAACGTAAGATTGCAGAGGAAATGTTATCAAATGCAGAATCATTTTCATCCAATGAACATGATATAGGATGTGCAGAAGGGTTGCAATTACCCATTACCCTATCTGATCCAAAACCAGTGCAAAAAACTTACGCATCAATACCAAAATCTTTATATGCCGAAGTAAAACAATATTTAGAAGGTCTGCTAAATAGAGGTTGGATAGTTAAGTCGCGATCAAATTACGCAAGTCCAGTTGTATGCGTTAGAAAAAGAGATGGTAGTTTAAGGCTTTGTGTTGATTATCGTTTGCTGAATTCACGTACTATACAAGATCGTCACCCATTACCAAGAGTAGATGATACCCTTCACAGTCTCGGTGGAAATCATTGGTTTTCTCTACTTGATCAGGGGAAGGCATATCATCAAGGGTTTGTGCAAGAGAAATCTCGACATCTAACAGCATTCATAACACCCTGGGGTTTGTATGAATGGGTCAGAATTCCTTTTGGCCTTACTAATGCCCCAGGGGAGTTCCAGAGATATATGGAACAGTGCTTGGAAGGAATTAGAGACGAATTCTGTATTCCTTATCTTGACGATTTACTTGTTTTTAGTCCGGATTTCAAGTCGCATATACAACATTTGTCAACTGTTTTAGAACGCTTAAGGAGTAAAGGACTAAAACTCAAACCCACAAAATGTCATCTGTTTAAACATGAGATTAAACATCTCGGAAATATCTTTTCAAAGCAAGGCTACTGTATGACACATCTAATTTTAAGGCTATTTATCAGCTACATGGTAGCAAACCCACAACAGTCTGTGATATACGTCGAATTATCGGATTTCTAAATTATTACCGAAAGTACATTCACAACTTTTCGCAAATTGCGAAGCCTTCGTTTGAGCTATTACAAAAAGGCCCAATACAGGGAAGATACACTGTGAAAAAGAGGAATTTTAAAGATGGTAGCAAGAGCTCAGTAGTCATTCCATCTAATACACCAATTAATTGGCAGCAGCATCATCAACAAGCCTTAAATAAGCTCATTGACTGTCTGTCATCACCACCATTACTTGCATATCCAGATTTTACTCTTCCATTTGTGCTTCATGCTCATGCCAGCGCTTCTGGCCTCGGAGCAGTATTGTACCAGGAACAAGTTGAAATAATGCGTGTTATTGGATATGCGTCTAGAACCCTGTCTACTGCGGAGAAAAATTACCACCTACACAGTGGCAAAGTTGAATTTTTAGCACTTAAGTGGGCAGTTTACGATCATTTTCTTGACTTTCTGTACTATGCACCATCGTTTACCGTCTATACAGACAATAATCCTCTTACTTATGTATTATCTACTGCTAAATTGAATGCTACGGGACATCGCTGGGTATCAGAGCTTGCTGATTTTCGATTTACTGTAAAGTATAGGCCAGGAAAGACAAATGTAGATGCTGATGTTCTTTCAAGAATGCCTAGTACGATAGAAGAAATCATGCAATCATGTACCAGTGAAATATCGCCTGATATTCTTCAAGCTACTGTTACAGCTCTGTCAGTAGATAATAATGATCTTGCACCCTGGATTATGTGCCTGCCGGCCACAACTAATTCCAGTGGTGTCGATCAGCAGATAACTAATCAAGATCAATCAGCTTTAAATAGCATTACCCCAAGGGACATCGTACAAGCTCAACAGAACGATCCTGTAATTGCTCCAGCGTTACGATCCAAATTACAAGGTGCAAAGGCCGTCAAAGGTAGAAATTGCAAATGCAAGCCCTGGTTTTCGAATCTTAATGCGCGATTGGGAAAAACTGTATATCTCGCAGGAAGAAATTGTCTATCGAAAAACTCGTGACAATCAACTTCTACTCCCTAAGAAATTTCATCGACTAGTATATCAGGAATTACATTGTGAAATGGGTCATTTGAGTAGTGAATGAGTTATAGATTTAGCCTTCCAGCGTTTTTACTGGCCATACATGCGACGAGATATTGAGATCTTTATCACAAAGCATTGCTCATGTACTAAGCAAAAAAGCCCACATGTTAAAGGCATCGCACCATTGCAGAATATCGTAACTACCCAGCCCTTTGAACTTGTTTCAATTGATTTTCTACATCTTGAGAAAAGTGCTGGTGGATATGAATACATTTTAGTGATAATGGATCATTTCACGAGATTCGCTCAAACTTATGCTACAAAAGATAAGTCAGCAAAGACAGTTGCGAATAAGTTGTACAACGATTTTGCTCTACGCTTTGGCTTCCCTGGACGCTTTCATCATGACCAGGGAGGGGAGTTTGAAAATGATTTGATGATGCATCTTGAAGTATTATGTGGTGTGGGCCACTCACGAACCACCCCATATCACCCTCAAGGCAATGGTCAAGTTGAACGTTTTAACCAAACTTTTCTTGCTATGTTGAGAACACTCCCAGACAAGAAAAAATCGCGTTGGGCTGATATGCTAAATAAAGTTACACATGCATACAACTGCACGAAGCACTCCAGTACAGGATACTCACCTTTTTTCCTGTTATACGGACGTCATCCAAGATTACCTATTGATATGATTTTTAAAGCTGAACAGTCGCGAATTTCAACGAAAAGAACGGATCATTCTGATTTTGTAAAGAGATGGATGGAAAGCAGCATTGAAAGAGGCTTATCAAATAGCATCAGATCGTTGGAAAGGTTCGCAGGCCAGAAGTAAAAATACTAACGACAGTCGAGTACAATCTAGTGTTTTGCAAGAGAATGACCGAGTGTTATACGCAATCTTAGTGAACGCGGTGGCCCACGTAAATTAAGAGCTTACTGGGAAAGTGACGTGCACAGAGTTGTAAAGCGTATGGGCGAAAATAGCCCAGTTTATGAGGTCATTTCAGAAAGAAACCCAAAGTCAAAAACACGTGTATTGCATAGAAATTTACTCCTGCCGTGCAATGATTTGCCAGTTGAGACAGAAAATGCTAATAATCATGGAAAGAAAACTAGTAATCCAAACCGTCTTTTCCAGCAGAAGAGACATTTCGAAACGTAACAAGAGGGCCCCGTTTGACGCACAAGCTGCTTCTGACGATGAAGATGACGATTTTATCTTTATCCCGAATCAGAATCGAAACATGGTGCCACAAACGCAAAATTCAGTAGAGACTTTTGAAGATAGCAGATCGCTTGAAATCGCTACTGACAATATTTATGATGCCAGTAACGACAGTGGGAACATAGGCAATACTAATGTACCTGAAAATGAAAACAACAGTGGATTCACGGTGCACAGGCCCTAAAAGCCAGAAACAGCATTTGTGTCATCCCTGAAGATGTCTACCCAAATCCCACTTTGTCTCAATCAGAGCCGCGCAACTATTCACGCCCACAACGTTATCGCCGTCTACCACAGACGTTTCAGCGGACGATTGGGAAGCCCTGTTTCGATGCCTCAATATAGCGTGCAAAATATTACGCTCACCCCAGGAACGTTTTATCGAAATATCGGATATCAACCAGTGTACAGCAATATGCCTTACGGACATCCACTTGTATTCCAGCTGGTTGCGTAAATAGACACTTTATGTGTGAGGTACTTTTTATTATATTTTTCCTATTTTTATCAACTCTTGAACCATTCGTATCGTTTGGATATTGGAACTATTGGACACGTATTAGTGTGAGTACTGTTTGATTGAAACATTTTATTGTCGCATATCGTTGTCGCAATGGATTAGTCAGCGTTATGGTTTATGGAAACTGAGGAATTACATCCTTGTCACCATAGAAGAACTGAGAAATTGTATCACTATTATCATTTCTGACAGGAAGTTCAGAAAAGGACTTTGTTATTGTTGTGTGTTCTGTTACATTTCCTTTACTGAACTATGCTGCGTTACTATAAACTGCTTCATACTTCCCATGGATGAGTTTACAACTCAGATGATTGATAATTCGTAAGAATTCAAAAAGCAATGGATACAAACTCATTGTTTGTACTTCCAGTTTGCAAGATTTGGAACTTATAGTAAAAGAGACTTGCTGGTGACATTGTTTTCTGCAGTCCAATGAACACTAAAACGGATTTGGTACCACCGTTTGAGATGATATTCAAAGGACATTTCAAGAAAGAAGACAAAGAGATTTTAGAACTGTAACCCTTAAGCCCAAGGAACATTACGGCTTTACAGGCCGTTTTATGTATTTAAGAGGGGGAGAGTGTGAAGGTCTAGAAGTTCTAAAGTTAATACGCATTCACAGCAGGCTTGTTATAGATGAATTTTAACTCATACCCTCACCCCATGCAGGATTAATTCTTTTTGTAATCCCATAAGGACTCATAGAACGTGAGTGAATACCGCATGCAGGGAGATGCTGTGGGTGGAGCGAGCAAGTAGAACTAGATTAAAAAACGTGTAGTACAAGACAGTGGTTTGAGCTTTATTTTAATTATTCCGCAGCAAAAGTCGATATTTTTCTGTATTTCCTAAATCCACAACATCGATCATGCATGAGTTGAATAGTATTATTTAGCGGTGGAGAACAGGTGTTTCAATGCTTTTTAACCTTGTATGTGTCCTTGCGATAAGAACCGCACCCTGAACAAATCATAAGTACAACTTTTATAAAAGTTTAGTCAGTCTGTCTCTTAGAAAAGGAGTTTCTTATTTGCAGGGTTTTACTTATAATGTCAAGTAGAGCAATGTAGGGATACTTTCAGAATTAAGCAACCTTTATTTGGAGGCTTGCAGAAGGAAACCACTTTTTACTATTCAGTTTACTCAGAAGCTCAGCTGGTAGTCTGCTTGTACAGGCTCGGAATTTGAAGTTTGCTTCAAGCAGTCGCAGAATTAGTTAGCATGGGAAACCAACTGTGTGTGGAAGTGTGCTGGAAACATGTGCTGTGATTTCACATCAACTTTGGAAGGTGCTTAATAGTGAATGGATTGGCACCATTCTTTTAAACGCAAGCGTACTCAGTAAGAATCAATGAAATCATTCGTTCATTGTTTGATTTCCTATGATTTCGTGAATGAAAAGTTTAATTCGCTCCATCCATATTCATATTCATGTTCTTATACATATTCATTTTCATATTAACTTATTTTTACACGAATTACCCTTCAGCAAAACTAAAATAAACTGAAAAATACATCATAGTCATAGTGGTTTAATTACAATAGCAAAAATTGAAATATACCTTAGGCTGTTCTTCCAGGGGGTCGTGGTTGATTTATTGTCAGCTCATCAAATACATTTTCAGTTGTTTTATGAAGTAAAAAAGCGTGGGAAGGTCCCTAATGCTTAAGGAGATTTCATTCTAGGCTTTAAGAGCTGAATATGAAAATCCTTTCTTTGCATACTCTAGATTATACTTAGGAATCTGGATATTTCTGCAGAATCGTTTGTTTTATCTGGAGTAGTGGGACCTTAGATTGAACTTGTTCCATAGCTTTTCTGGGCACAGCTTATTAAAGATCGTATAAACCACAACGGCACGATCAAATGTAATAAGCTGTTTAACTGACAGAAATTTTGGTGTTCAGTTGTCTTTTATCCTGGATGTATGAATCATAGAAACTGCTCTGTCCTGGGGACGTTGAAGAAATTCTATTTTCGTGTTTGATAAACTACCCCAGATAATATCAGCATATCGGATGTGACTTTCAATTAGGGATCGATATACATTGCTTAATGAGGATTGAGGGAGAATGCTTTCAGCCTTCTTAGAGATTGAAGACCTCCGCGACTTTTGTTGTGAACAGTCTTGTACTGTCGCTCCCAATTTAATCCTTCATCTACAATAATCCCTAGCGATTTGGTATTCATCACTCGTTTTAAGTCAGAATCATTCAGTCTCACTGGTTCATGTACCTCGATTTTATTAATTTTTCTAGGATGTCCAATTATCATATATTCTGTTTTTTTGGGATTAGCGCTTAATTTATTCATCCGCATCCATGGAGATATTTGACAATTCAATTTGGGCCTTTTGGATTAGATTTTCAGCATTAGTAGATGCTACGGTGATATGAGTATCATCAGTGTAGAGACCTGCATTAGAGTCTATCCAGTATTTTTCAAAGTCATTCTAGTACATTATAAAGAGGAGGGGGCCAAGACAGGAGCCTTGTGGGATGCCGCAAGTTACAGTTTCAGTCCCCAAATTGAGGCCATTTGCGGCACAATAATGTTTCCTATTTCCGAGATATGAATAAACCCAGTCCCCGGCAATATCTCGAATGCCGTATTTCCTCAATTTTCCTATCAAAATTGCATGGTTAAAGGTATCAAATGCCTTTTTCAAGTCGAGGAATGTTGTTAAATTAAGTTGCTTGTCGTTAATATTATCATACCATTTGTCAGTACTATCAGTCAATGATGAAATTGTTCAACAGCATTTTTAACTGCTGACTGACTCATTGTTAGGGCCTTAGTGGCCTTCAAATGTTCTTAGATTTGAATATGAACTACTCTTTCAAGAATCCTGCGGAATACGGAGACTACTGAGATGGGCCTATAATTATTTGCGTTACTTCTAGACCCTGATTTAAAAATAGGGGTTACTTTTGCCACTTTCCAGATGTCAGGGAAGACGCCTTTCCTTAAGGAAGAGTTGAAAATCATAGTTAATGGTTGACTTATAAGATCTGTGTGTAACGATTTTAGGTTGTTCTTTGGTGGTGGCTTGCGTTTCATGGAGTCTTCAAGCCTAGGCCATAGGCCTAGGCCTAAAGCAGAGACGACAATACAGAATGCTATTTGATGCTTTTTCTCTTGATGCAAATCGAAGACTGACTAATATGAATTAAACACTCACTACATATGACATCAACTGCATGACACGTCAAGATCACAATACACGTTGACAGGACAACACATTGCCCGGAAAGGGTGTTTACTACACACAACAGGACTCCACAGGTACGCAAGACTTAAACACGTAACATGATAAGTAAAGTGATACGAAATACAGCACAAAACTAAAACATCAAACTCAATACGTTACATGTGGCATCTTTTATCAACATTATAGGGATTTTATCAGGCCCAGGTGCCTTGCCATTTTTAAGCTGTTGAACGGCTTTACGAACATAGTTGCAATCAATGGGAGTAAAACTTATAGAACTTTCTCCATGAGTAATATGCTTTAGAGGATCATCATTTGAATTTTGCTCAATTTGACCCGCTAGGTTTTGTCCCACCGTATAAAGAATTTGTACTTACGGGTAACCCCTCGCACACCTACTGGTGACTCTGATTTCCTTGTGAGGGAATGCCACAAATGAATTACTTCAATGACTGATCAAGTTCTATGTTCTCGAGGACTGTAATATTCCAAATAACTTCAAGCTATAATTTATACACATCAGGTTCGTGTTCACAATACTATATCTACTTGCGCTACGAATTGCCCCTAAAGGCGTTTTCCATGGGACTCCAAATATGGTAAATGGATGTCCATATAAGATGCAATTTCTTATACACCGAAACAAAATGATGGTTTAATGCTTGTAATACGTCTCTTTCCCTGCTTAGTCTCTTTCCTTCAACTGTTAAACTGGTAAGTATCGCTGAGTTTGAGGATCTGTCTAAGACTTTGTTAATGGTCTGCCAAACATTTTCCATGGTAATGCGATTGGATAGCAAATTTTATTTGTTTCGTGGCAGCATACCTAAGTTGCTTATACACACTCTACTTTTCAGGAGATTTTACGGCAGCCCTTGCTAAGTTCCTCTTTCGCATTAAGTCCCTAAATGATTGATTTAGCCATACCTTGCTGTATCAATCCAAGGTGCATTATGCGCTCATAATTCGCTCTCTCGGGTGAATTAAGCAACTCGATTCGCGTCAAACAGAAGAGTCAGTTCATACAGCCCATTATAAGCGAATTTAGTTGACACTTAAAACTGTTTTTGATGCCAAAATATAGTTCGCTGCGCTGTTGATGCGCTGTTGATGCGCTGTTGATGCGCTGTATGAACTAGGCATTACTTTGCTATATTTGATCTCTTATCCACAATTGACCCAAGGTACTTGAATACCCTGACACTCTTAAGGTCCACTCCATCACATCGCATTATTTTCAGTTGTCATATCCTCTGCAATCAAGCAAAACACGTTCAGCATTCTCAAATATGAATTGCATTATTTCAGTGACGAAAATTGAGCATTTTTCTGGAAGGGGGGGCATACCACGTAAGCCTGGTACTCACTGGGCGTTTAAGTGCAAGCGCCATTGAGGGCTTACCTGTGGAGCTTAAACCCGCAGACATACTATTTAAATTTTTGGGCCTAGAAAGTTTGAAGGAAAAGCTATACATTTTGAAAACTTTTTCGCGGTTAAGAAGAATTAAGGTATTATGAAAAGGAAACAGCTAAAACAGTTTTGAATATATTTTTCGATATTTGCGAACAACCCCTGATAGGCGTGGACATCTTTTGAGCTTGGCACAACCAAAAATCGAGAAAAAAGATGCATATTTTGAAATTTTCGAATAAATTTTTTGCAACATCCCAATTCTCGATAAAATCTAATGATCTTGCCGCTTCTGTCCAAGCATTTTCCACTGCATCTCTTTCCTTAAATCCCTTTATGGACTTATCTTATAGCACTGAAAAATTTCGAACAGTTTCTGACAATTTCTCTTCTTCGAAAAGTAATAATCCTTTGCTATTGCAAGCCATATTGCTATCCTGTGTCTCTCTCGAGTACTAGCAATGTTGTTTAGATGTGCAAATCTGAGTAATAATTCAAATAAGCGGGAGTTCTGTAGGAAAAACGTCCACAACCATATGCTGATCAATCAATTTCTGTGTGATGAAGTGCTTCATTCTGCGGCACTTTAGAACTTTAAACGCCAAGACCAAAAGTTTTGATCTGAGAGTTTAACTGTTTTGAGCGCGCACCCTCAGGAATTTAAATGCACTACCAGTATTCTCTAGGGTTTAAGTTAAACCCTCAAGGGCGCCCACTTAAACGTCCAGTGAGCACCAGACTTTAATGGAACAATAAAATAATATGCGTCCAATTCAGTAGCGTTGTGTCAGAGACTATTTTGGGTGGCCAAGTTAAGTTTGATTTCTCCTTGTTACGAACATCTTACGTTTTGTATTTCGAGCAAGCATACTGTTGAAACTTAAATCTTCAGAGACCACTTAAACTTACAAAGCTCGCTACTGAAAAAACTCGTTATTCCCGGACAAATTTGTTGAATTTCTTATTATCATTTCACGCATGTTTTTGGACAGAAATTTGATATGTAATTTAAATGATGAAATTTGGTTGATTTAGCGCAAATCCCTAAATGCAGATCAGCTAGGGGAAATCCGGGGCAGCCCCTCGGCAAACTTTGAAATTTAGATTTCCTGAAACTGTTGAAAATGCTGAATTTTGTATTACAATTCTTCATAGGTGATCAGATACCAATAGAATTAGTTGCTTGTAATTTACAGGGCAAACTGGACTCGAGTTTACCCATCGAGACTAAATAGGCTTGCCGTCGAGCATTTTCTGACAAATTATATTTACTGACAAATTCTCAGATTTGCCAACAATTTCCTATCTGGGGAGAGGGTTCTCGTCCAATTACACCCCTCAATTTCCACTGCTGAACAGTTGCGGTTTTATGGACTGTGGGGCCAGGGGCCAAAATCATCTGCGGGGCCTCCTGTCTGTAATTTTTTTGCGAACCAAGAATATTCTTCAAGCTCTTCTCCCTTGAAATTGTCAAGCTGCTCTGTTGTCACAAGTCACTATTGGGGCAGGAGGGCAAGTAAGGGTATCGAATACACTTTCAATGTACCGCACATTGAAAGTGTATTCTGGATAGAAGAGAATGTTTGAAAAATTCTCTTCTATCCAGAGTCTTCTGGCCCACCATGGTAGGGCCCGAAGAAACATTTTCAAAATAAAGGTTCTCAGATGGCTGAAAAATGCTATCGTGAGATTGGTTTTTAAAATACAGTGTTTCATAAGAGAGCCATTTTGCCAATCTTTGAAGCAGGATTTGCAGAAAGTGTATTATGAGCTAAAATTTCAAAGTTCAGAGGATTGTATATCGGTGCTGTTGAAGCTCTTAAAGGAAGTGTCGAGCGACGTAATAGCACATAGTTGATGCACTTGTGATGCACGGCTGCTTTCTCTTGTGGATGACTCACTTTTCAAGAAGAAAGCGCATTCACGAGCCGATTCCACGCATTTTGCACAAAAACGAATGGAAGTGAATCTGTGAAGTGCATGAAAATATATACATCACACCTTCAAGCTCTGAAACAGCTGTTCCTTTTCTTGTTGTAAATAAATACTCCTTTTAACTATAAGTTTTTCCAGCTGTTGTACAAGCATTATGTAGCCTTTACCTCTTTAAAAATTACCTGATTACGACAATGTACTGACCCAATTTTACTTGAAATTTGCCAGGCTCCAAAAGTTATGGGTTGCCACACCCCTGCACGCCAGGTGGCTACGTCCCTGCAAGCACAAATAAAAAGCACAGGGTGCATTCAAATGTTTCTTTGGTTTCTTTTCAATTTCCAGGGCCCTTTGCCCCCCCCCGTAAAACCGCTTGCTTCTGAATTATAATTAGCACAAACAGTTTATTCAACAAAAGGCTATCTAAACTCAAGACTGCCTAGAAACTTCAAAATTAGTAGTATGGTTAACAACCACGAGAACTATGAAACTGTTCGCGTACTTCTTAACCATACTGCTGCAACTGCTCAATATGTAAATGGAACCAGAAGTTGCAAAATGCTATTAAAGAATGAAGGTATTGAAAAGAGAGTGATATTGATAATGAATGATTTTTTCCCGATATCTTCATAAAATGGCTACTTATGAAAGAACACAGGGCGCTAAGCCCGCTAAAGCTATCATTCAGAGTGATGAATAGTGGACTCTTGGCCAGCATCAGAAGAGAGAGGGTTTACAAGAAAGTTTCGATCAATTAATGGAAGATAAAGCTTGTGATACCAAGAGAAATCGGGACGTTCCAATACTGTGCAGCAAAGCTGCTTGGTTCTTCGGTAGAGACTACAAGAAACTACCGCAAACTTGTACAACTTAGCAGCATCTAAAGAATTTTTTGGGATTAAAATCAAAGTGAAAAGATAATGGCATTGTTGTATGGATCTGCTGATATGCTTATTCATACGCTTATTACTACTCATGGTTTTGATCTCTGAAAATACTTATATTAAGATTGAGAGATGCCACGTTTGCATTCGATCAGCATAAGAGGACCGCCGCGATGGGGGAGAAGGGGAGTCACACCCACTGGGAAAGGTTCTGTCTGCAAATTTTACATGTTTTCACTTCGTATTATTTTCGTCGCGTCACTGAAAGTGTTTATTTTTTTTTCAGATAAGTGTTCTGGGCAAATATTCATTATCATTATCAAGCTAATTAAGAACCTGCGAGTTTCATATCATACAATATAATACATAACAACTATGTGGTGTCAACAGCATTGCCAATAATGGGAGCAACGATGCTGTACTTCCAACTGAAAGATGGTTTCAGACAAAGGGAAAGTTTGTGGTTGAGAAGCGAAGAACGCGACAGATCTTATATGTACATAAAGGTGTGGTCAACTCTGCCTTGCCTTACGGGTTAATATTTTCAAAAAATGATTAGGAACTATTAAAAATTCCGCCCAACTCACTAAAAAGCACCTTCCCTTTTCCAATGCAATTTTAC
>WIPJ01067450.1:43464-54468 GCA_018155075.1 Cassiopea andromeda
AATATTTTTCAGTTTCTATATGTACTGGCAGAGCGTTGGAAATCTTTATCCCACTGGAATAGATCCCTCTTTTTCAATTCCCGTTCTAACTTTTGGTGTCCATAAGTCAATGCTGTTTCGTCTCGTTGCTTTTACATGATCTATTCCCTTGAAATAGTTATTGAAAACACTTGGGCACGTTCCATTTAAATATTAAAATAGAAAAGTGCACACTGAATTGATCTCATAGAAGCAAATAATCGCCATCCACGATAGTCACTTTCTTGCTGATGACCAAGAATAGTCCTATGTTCTGTCTATTCGATCTTCTTGATCTCCGTTCATTTGTCTTACGATGATATGAATGCAATGCTGCAGTATTTAATAACTAGTTGATATTGGTTCATATCTCTAACTGATCCATGTCAATATCAAATGCTTTTTGCTAACTGTTTGGAAGATTTTATTTTATATAGACGGTGGCGCATTCGTCTACGCTGGTTTGCAAGTGTCCATTGCATAGTATTCAAATTGATTACTTCTTTTGGCAAAAAAAGGCACGCCAACAAGTCTCAAGAAGCTGCCATTTTCCTTCATCTCACCACAAATTGTTAACTAAATGAAATGCCTTTACCGCATGAGAATTTCTAAATTGCCAATGAATTCGAATTAAGTCTTTCTCCTACAGAATTTCGCGATGCATTTTCATCCTTTGACAAAGATGGCAATGGCTACATAACAACGAAAGAGCTGGCTGCTATTCTCAGATCATTGGGGCTCAATCCAACAGAACATGAATTATGCTCAATCATTAATGAAGTCGACTTTGATGGTTGGTATGATTTATTGTCTCAACTAAAAAGAAACACTTCATTGAATTTTGAAATTCTAGAATGTTCCTCATTTTATGCAAAATATCGAAATCTCTATGAATATTTGGATATTGACATTCAGAGACATTGTTATTTGCAGGAAATGGAAAAATTGACTTTCCAGAATTTGTGAACATGATGGTCCTACAAGGTGATCAAATGGCGTGGAAGGAAAAAGATCTGAAAGAGGCGTTTCGAACATTTGATTCAGATGATAAGGGATTCATGCATGCAGCAGAGCTAAAATATGTATTAATGAGGATGGATGATCCAACCGTTTCGGATGAAGATATCAAAGAAATGCTTGATGATACAGGTCTAAACATTAATCGAAAAATCACATTCAAAGGTGATCACTTTACCAAACTGTTACTACTTGAGGATTTTATCTGCATAATTTGTATAATTTGCATAAATCCATTTTCAATTTCAATTCATTTTTAAAACCCCCAAAAGAATATAGATTCTTTTGAAATAGTGAATTGAATAAACTTAAGCGTCCTTTCCAAATAACTATTCTAGAAGCTTTTGATTATGCCATTGGATTACACGCATATAACACCAAACTGATGAGTCAGCGTAGCAAACTCGCATTTCTTTTGCAGGTTAGAGGATCAGTTTTCCTTCAGAGCATAAAGATCAATGAGGATAGCAAAATTCTTATGTGTTCCACAAGGGCGTTTTCCGATGTTGTAGAAGGCGTAGCCATAAAAAATTTTCCCATATGTTCCTCCTGCTTCTTCGTGGTAGTAGCTAAAGGCCTCTTCTGTATCAGCCAATGTTTGCTATTCGTGTTACGTTAGAATATAACTAAGTCAGGTAACTAGACACCACCGACATGACATTCTACATTTGAGGAGTACATCTCAGTGTCGATCAAATGGTTTTCATCGTTAGTACACATGGCGCTGCATCTTATGTTCTTTACCACTGCAATGTTTTTCTTTTAACATGTGTCATCATATGAATGAATTTTTCGCAGGGCAAAATCCACTTTTGCAGGGGCGTAGCCACCGTATAGCTACTGGTGGCTACGCCCCTGCACACAAAAGCTCCTAAGCTGAACAGCACTATCGAAAATTGAGGTTCATTGCCCCGCATCTGGCCCCAGCAAGGTTAGTGTATAGTGATTTTGGCCTCGAAGCCGATAGAGGTTGGTGATCCCTGATCTACATTAACGATAACTCAAATCACCTTCACAACATCATTAAACGCATCCACGATATGATATCCGAAATAATCACCCGATCTTCCTCAAATAAAAAAGCATTCGACCAAGCAGCGTCGTAATACAACAATGCCTTAGTCACCAGTGGCTACAAGGACAGTGGTGGACCATGAGGTTGATCGTTGGGTATTCTCCAGGAAGGAAAACTAGGGGGCAGTGATGTGTTTATTGGGGGTGTGGGGGCGTCCCTCCCCCAATACTTCTGAAATTGCAAGAAAGGTGGTCAAAAGTTGGCCATGCTGTAATAGAAATAATAGTAGTTGGTCAAATTGGCAAAGCACCCCTCCCCAAGGAAAGTGTCTCGGCACATCTCTGCTAGGAGGCAGTTGACAAGTTTTAGAATTGTAGTGCAAAAACAGTGGGGGAAGCCTATTAGGCAGAAGTTTGTTTGCATGTAGACTTGTCAAAGTATAAAGAAAGGGGAAAACATACCTTCCATAATCCATGGTAGACCTACCCTTTCAATTTTGCCACGAACGTAGACTGAAGTTACCTCAACTTTCATTAAGTGCCGAAATGAACTTAGAAGCAACAATTTTCAGGAAACCGCTTCAGAGGAATCTCCCTTCGCATATTCTTCAAACAAAACTAGATTTGAAGCCACACGAATAGTTGTCAATTGTTTCTTTTGCTTGCCAGGTATATGCTGCGACATCACATCGTGTTTTCACTTCATAAAAACTATGTGTTGGCTGCCATTATAATGCTCTAAATGAGACTGCTCAGCAACATACTATCGAGGCGTGAAAGCTGAAAGTTGAACAGCTCATTTTGTCACATTGGTTCAATGTGTTGTCATTGTTTCTCTGGCTTGTTGACCAACCCATTCATAAACTTTTACTCTCTGATTGGTTGAATTTTGACGGAAGAGATTCGCCGCTTATTGCATGACGCAGACAGTATCATAAAGTAGAGAGAATATGCCGCGATATAGTGCTCCTACGCAGCATTCCTCTCAATAATGGCAGTCTAACGAGGAAATTTCATACAGTAATGAACTGTATTGAATTTTAGGCTTCAATGGAATAAGCTTTTTCAACATATATTTCTGATGTCCCAGGGTATTCACTAAATACCTTGCATACCCTGACGGTACGCCACTGCACAAGGAGTGCATCCAATGCAACCTGGCATCATATGGAAACAAACTAAATTAAGATCACTCAACATTCCGTGATGGTTCAATCCACCATACAGCCTAAATGCATAGACCAACGAGGCAAGAAAATTCCTCCCCCTAATCGACCAAAACTTTCCAAAATCAAACAAACTTCACAAAATATTTAACAGAAATAACGTGAAAGTAAGCTATAGCTGCCTCCCAAATGTATCCGGCATCATCAAATAGCACAACAAGAACGCACTTTGCGACCAAACTCACCCTGATGAACACAAATGTAATTGCAGGAAAAAGGACGCACGCTCCCTAAATGGCAACTGCTTGGAAAAAACATCTCATTTACTCATGCAATCTAAAAACATCAGAATCAGAAGACGGGTTATATTACATCGGCCTAACAGAGAACTCCTTTAAAGATAGATACTACCAGCATAATAACGCTTTCAAGAACCAACATAAGGCAAATTCCACCGGGCTTTCTAAATATATTTGAAGCCTAAAAGCGAACAACACCACGCAGTTATTGTCATGGGAAATCATTGATCGGGCTAGGCCATACCGAAATGGAAGCAAAAAAAGCAGTCTGTGCTTAATAGAAACATTCCACATTATAACATCCAAGCGGCAACTATTGAACAAAAGATACGACTAGTCTCCACCAGCCGCCATGTCACCAAATTCAACTATAACGTATTCCCACAGGACTACACCTAGTATTTATAGCCATCACATCCTCAATACCTTTGTATTATTATACATTTTATAGATACACATACAATGTCTGCCAAAAGTTCTTGGAACACCAATTAATTAATACATGGTTTCTGATGAAAATAATTGTCTTATCTATTTTGAACGATGGAATTTCCCTCCCCCCTAGAAACAAAGTTGAATTACGTGTTTGTTTGTAAGAAAAGTGTCTGCAAGCTTTGCGACTTTTTCTGTACCTGTCAACACTGTAAATAACAGCAATGTTTTGAGGGAATAAGCAACAGAAATAATGCAAGTGTTCAAAGACTAGCACAACAACACTTTTAAGAACCAACAAAGTGCAAGTTCCACCGAGCTTTCCAAACATGTTTGGAGCTTAAAGACGAATAACATCACGCCTATATTACCATAGGAAATTATTTATCGGGATAGGCTGTACCGAAATGGGAGCAAAACATGCAGTCTATGCATAACAGAAAAATTCCACATTATAACATCCAAGCGGCAACTATTGAACAAAAGATCTGAACTAGTCTTCACCAGCCTCCATGCCACACAATTAACCCGAAGAACTATAAAGTATTCCCATCTGATCACACCTTGTATTTATAGCCAACGCATCCTCAATACCTTCATATTTCATCTGATGATCGCACAAGCGTGAAACTCTGAGGCCTGGTTCAAACGCCGTGCTCTTCATGTGCGGAACTTAATTTACTTTGGCAATACGCTAGCTCGAAATGAGCACTGAACTGCTTCAAACGCCGTACTTAATTTGCCGTGCTAAATATTCTGTATGTTCTACATGAAGTAATGAACAAGTTTCCATGATTCCAACCAGGGGCGTAGCCAAGGCAAATTGTTGGAGGCCTGGCAGCCCGAATTTCTCGACAAAGGAAGCTTCCCTAGAACTAAATTTGTCGACTAGCACTTTTGATGTGTTGCAAAAATGCCGACAAGCTCAATTTCGGGGGCACCCCTGTACTCCCCATGGCTAGGCCCCTCATTCCAACCATAATCTTGGTGGACAGAGAGAACATCAAAGTTTTTCATATTCATCTTTCATTTGATCCAATCGACTCTACATATCTCGGTTAAGCCAGGGTTTTCGATTGCCTGTACATTACAAGTTGGTGTTTGTGACAATCCATTCAACGTTATCCTGTTGTGGAATGACAAATCGAACAACGCTTTTGTCGTGCGCGGAAATTCTAGCCGAACTCAACATATGCAACAATGAGAATACATTATACTAAATTATGCATTTGGTTCGGCACATGAAAAGCACGGCGTTTGTGTCGTGCTGCACGGCAAGCACTGCCATACCAAAGTATGCTCGCCGTACCAAACTCAAATTGCCGTACTTAATTGATTCAAACGCCGTGCTCTTTATGTGCTTAATTCAAGAGTTAAGTTCGGCACATGAAGAGCACCGCGTTGGAACCAGGCCTGAGTAATCGTTTTATGGATTTTATCGAACTTTTAATGCTTCATTTTTGATTTATATTTTATAAAGAGGGTCCCTTGAAAACCAGCTGTGTATAAGGGCAACCCTCCTAAAATATTTAACAATGAAAATGAAATGAGTGTGCGATCACACCCTACATCAATGCTTTTAGGCACAAGATATAATACACATGAGGAAATTACTGCATAATCTTAAAAAGCAAATTTTGAGATATTAGGGGAGCCAATTGAGCAAAAGCATTCTGTTTAAATATCCAGGGCTTCACATCGACAATCCGCTCAAATGTAAAGACCATATAAAAGGCAATTACATCTAAAGTGGTTTGTGTTATAGCAATGATTAGATATTCCAAAATATTTATCCCTAAGCATTCTTAAAAGATGATATAACAGGGGCTTGCGGAACCATGCTTTAGGCTTTGCTGCTCTTTTTACGGGGTCATGTGAGACCACTACCCGCCGAATTCTAGAAAAGTTACAAAAGGGAGCAATAAAAACTATAGCGGATAGTCCACAAGATGCACCTACCAAACAACTCCTTATACTACTGAGAATGCTTAGTATAGCTAAAATTATTCATCAACAGTCTGCGAGCATAGTCTACAAAGCAATAAATGGCCAAGCCCCACCATACTTGTCCAGCCTTTTCAATGGTACATCTATAGTGACGAACATTACGCTTCGTGCTTCTAATGTAAATCTAAGACCAAGAAAGAAACGAAATTTGGGCAAAACAGCTTTGCATATAGGGAGAGCACGATTTGGAATTCACTGCCAAATGATCGTACAACAGCTCATACTTTTCCAACGTTTAGAGTGAAGCTAAAGACCATTCTTGCACACATTATTCATTTTGAATCCTATGTTTTTCTTTAAGCTTTTAAGCTTGCGCTATTTTAAACTGTTCTTTCCTTAAATATTAGTGCATCGTAATTATAGCTTGTATTTTATAGGATTGCGCCTTAGCTTTTTATTTATAGAGCGCCTTGAAAACAAGCCATACTGAAGGGCAACCCTCCTAGAACATGTAAAATGAAATGAAAACAGGCTCAGATGACATGTAGTTTCCCTACATTGTGGGAATGGTGGCCAAATATTCGAGCATAGTCCGACAGACAAAAGTAATTTCGGGGAAAGGCCGTAGGGCTTACAACAAAGCCCCGACAAAGGAAAAACTGAGAGAATGAGGGGAAGTTTAACTAGAAAGGGAGACAAGATCAAGGTTGTTGATGTTAGATTTAAAAGATGACAAATTGCAGGATCCAGGGAAAGATGTGGGTGGCAATGAGTTCCAAAGTTGAGAAGTTCTTGGAATGAAAGATGATTTATGAGCTAGAGTCCATGGATTAGGTAGTGTAACTTGGAAAGGGTGTGAATAGGTACAGCTTCTGGTGGTTCGAACACGCCTCACTGGATCAGGAATAATATTCTTGATTTCCTGAGAGCCATGTCTGTGAAATTAGAGGTAGAAAATGGATAGATCTGCAACAAAATGACGATGGGAGAGAGACTGTAGAGAATTGTTGAGGTTTGGATTGTTGATGAGACGGATAGCTTTAGACTGGACTCTGTCAAGAAGATGGAGAGAAGATGTAGGAGCACCACCCCAGACATGAGAGCAGTACTCCAGAGAAGGACGAATCTGGGATTTGTATATAGTTAATAGTCGAGAAGGTGAGAAATAACCACGGACTCTAGAAAGAAAGCCAAGTTTCTGAGATGCATGCTTTGCTATGGAATTGATATGGGGTTTCCAATTCAGATTAGATGATTTAGTAAGACCAAGTTGAGTGAAAGAAGATGAAATGTCCATTTTATGACCATTCATGAAAGCAGGGGGAAAATCTTGGCGATTTTATGTGATATAACAACCTGTGTTTTATTTTCTTGATTGAACATAAAAAGGTTGTCGTTACCCCACTTCTCTACATTTGTCAAGTCATTGGTGAGAATTGAGGCTGAAGTGTTACGATATGGTGAGATATTAGAATAGGCAAGGCATTGTGGATTGGATGAAAAAGATGAAGTCAAATGAGTGTCATCAGCAAAAGAGAAAATGCTACAAGGTGTAGAGGAAAGCAGGTCATTTATGAAGAGGATACCTAGTACAGGAGAGATATCAGAGCCCTGAGGTACACCTGAGTTGGTAAAGTGAGGATTAGAGAGGTAGCCATCGACCCTAATCGCAATTGACCTATTAGATGGAAAGCGAGAAATTCATTTAATGAGGGTGTGGTGAAGACCAAACATTGGCAGCTTAGCAAGAAGACCTTTGTGCCAGATGCGATCAAAGGCCTTGGAAATATCAAGAGAGATCACTCTACTCTCACCTTAGGGTTCTAGAGCAGAGGACCAAGCATGAACAGCATAGGCTAGGAGGTCACCAGTAGATCTGGCTTGTCGAAACCCATATTGATGATCAGAAAGAAAGCTGCTTGTTTCAAGGAAGGCAAGCAGTTGTTTGGTGATAATGGTCTCCATGGTCTTAGAGATGAGAGAAGTGATTGCAATAGGGCGATAGTTTGAAGGGTCAGATTTTTCACCTTTTTTGGCGATAAGGAAAACGTGGGTGAGTTTCCAAGAGGAAGGGAAAATACCAAGATTGTAGGAAAGATAGAAAAGCTTGTTGAGAACAGGGGCGAGTCAAGGGGCACAGGACTTTAGAACTATAGCAGGTATACCATCAGGTCCACTAGAGTTTGAGGTGTTGAGCTGAAGAAGGACTTTCCGGACTTTGCGTGTAGAGAACTTAATAGGGGACATTGTGATGGTGAATGTGGGGTAGAGAGGAGCTTGGAACTCTTGGTCATCAAGATTGGAATTGGAAGCAAAGGTTGATGCGAAAAGGTTAGCTTTAGAAGAAGGAGTGCATGAAGATGAGCCAGAGTTGTTTCTTAGAGGTGGAAAAGAAGAATGGCAAAAGTTTTGTGAGACAACTTTGGCTAAGGACCAGAAGGAGCGAGATCCAGTTTAACATGAAACAATTTTGTTGTTGATGCGTTTAACAAAGGAGGATTTGGCATGATTGATGGTTTGGAGCATAGGTTACGAGCTTATACATATAAAGCTCTTGAATGTGGAGTTTGGTGTAGTTTCCATTGTTTAAAGTGGTGGTTTTTATGTTTGACAGCTTTTGCACTTTGTGAATTGAACCACATTGGAGAAGACTTGTTGCCAGGTTTATAGAAAGATGGAATAAAAAGAACCATACTAAGTTAAATTGCGTTAGTGATGGAGGTGGCAAAAGAGGAAGGATCGTTAGACAAGCCAGAATACCAGGGATAAGCAGCGAAAAGTTTCGAAGAGAGTCCAAGTCAGCTTTGCTATAGTGGAAAACTTTTTGAGAAGAGGAAGATCTATCTTGGTGGGAGACAAAGTTATGCTGTAACGTGATAAGGCGGTGGTCAGAGTTACCAAGAGGAGAATCTAGAATAGGGTTAGAGTAAATGTCTGGGTTTGACGTAAGAAACAGATCGAGTGTATTAACTTCGTCCCCTGAGCGATCAGGGATCCGTGTGGGTTCAGATATCAATTGCAACAGGTCATTCGCAATGGCAAAGGCCTCTGCATCACAACCAGTAGAGCTAGTGATATGTGGAGAGTGGGTAAGCCAGTTTGGATTGCAGACATTGAAATCACTATGGATGGTGATTTCAGAGTGTGGAAATTGAAGAATATTTGTGTCAATTGTCTTAAATAGATGGTCAAACAGAAGTTCATGGTTAGTTGAGTTATGTGAGCGGTATAGGGTGCGAATGAATTCTGAAGTGCTAGGTAAAGAAATTTCCATCCAGATGAGTTGAAAACCAGGATTAACAAGGTCAAGTTGAGATAGACAAGAACTTTGTACATCAGAACGGACATATGCACAAACACTACCATTTGGGAAGAAAGAGAAAGAAAGCTTATATCCAGGGCATTTTAGATGAGGACAGAGAATGGAGTTGTCATTTGGGTCCAGTGGTTTGATTTTAGTTTCGGTGAGGAAGAGTGCATGAGGGTTAGAGGACTGGAAATGTTGGTATACAGAGTTAAGATTGGAGGATAGTCCACGAATATTGCAAAATGAGATGGGAAAGAGTTTAGAATGTGCCACATTGGTAACTGCAGTAGAGCTAATATATGTGTGAGTGAGAGGCATAGTATGAAAATAAAATGAGTAAGTGATGATTGAGTCGGTCAAAGTGATAGAGGCAGCATGTCAGTGAGCCTATGAAAGTTCCCATAGCTATCCTGTGGCTTCAGAAGGGCCCCGCGGAACTGCGAGCTAGGAGTGACTCCAGCTGCGAACTGGCATAGCAGGCAGCCCAAGATTATACACCAACTGATGAGGCAGCCTCCCAAAGCGATACCAATGGGTTTGGACCCCTGTACTATCTGGCGGCAGGCCTGCAGTCCACCTTTTCCAACGGTACCCTTAGGCATAGCAAGGAATCAAATAAGGCCGACAGCTTCGCACTGCGACTAATCACAGTAACCTTACCAACCAAAAGAGACGGAATCTCTATGCTAGTGCTGAAAGAGACAATGTCACTAAAGGCACCAATAGACAGAAGGGTGGCACTTCCCCGGACAATGAGGCAAGCTCATCTACCACCTATATTTGTTGGGATAGTTATTAAAACTCAACCAATTTGCAAGGAACAGTCTCGTAAATTTTGACGAAACACACTCTATAGTGTTCTTCAGGCTTAGAATAACCTCTCCATCACAAATATCCAAATGTTAGACAAAATTTAAAAAATCAATGCACTGCAGAGGACATAAAAATTTTTCACGAACATGGTAAAGACTCTCCATGGGCCGAAGGATACCCATGCATGTTTTGAAGCATGCCATGCATTCAGTTTCCCCACTTTTTATTTCACTTGTATCAGGTGACTTTAGCCACTAGACCCAATGCACCCTAGAAGATGCTGAATTTCTAAAACTGGGTTGAATATTTTTGCATGACTTGCTTCTTCAGGTGTAGCTCAAGCAAAGAGCTTTCTTCTGTCACTTTTCTCGGGCAAAACAGCATTCAGCTTAAAATAAAACATTTTCGCCTTCGCCTAGGATCCAGTGACTAAGTGCTCTATTTTGTAGCAGACTGGGACTTTCTAGGAGTTTTCTAGGAGAATCTGATCACTCTATGTTGAATAAATAGTTTTTACAAACAATATGAGCTACTTAAAATAAACCTGGAGTAATCACAGGAGAGAAGTAGTAGAAAACACCCAGCTGCCAAGTAGTTGAATAGGTACGCAAGTGTAGTTGGGAAAAAAGGGGCCTTGAGGCTTTCTTTCAGAAGAGTTTCAGGAGCATACTAAAATTCTGGAAAACGCCCCTCTACAGAAAAATAAAAGTTATGTTCTAATGGGGTGGGTAAGTTGAGCTAGCAAATGTAATCTGCATTTCGAAAAACTAGCTTCCAGGAAATTTCCAGGAGTGTCTACGTCTTCCAGGAGCTAATTTGCATTCAAGTTAAGAGAACAAGTTGCTCTGAAGCTTTGGTGGATGTTCAAGTAAGCCATTGCTTTCTCGTCCCCTGATTTTAGCACCTATGGGTTAGTTACGGCTTTCGCTTTTATCAAGCAGGTACAGATATGAACTCGTTAGCTAACTCACTATACACACACACTTATATA
>WIPJ01067450.1:55313-86592 GCA_018155075.1 Cassiopea andromeda
TGGAACAAGCAACGTTTACTAGTGCAAAAGTATTAGTAGATTATGGGATTTATAGTATTAGCGGTGAATGTGGCGTTAAAGCAGCTCCACCGCTCTATAATACCGGCGGGCCAGCTCTAATGTTAATTTGATATTGCCTCAAGGGCCAAATGAAATTACACGGCGGGCCAAATTTGGCCCGCGGGCCAGAGTTTGACACCCATGAATTAAGCACATAAGACCAAATGAAGCATGAAAAGAATGGGTTTTTTTTTTATCTGAGATGTTTAGAAGCATTTTTTTATCCATTAGGAAGAACAGTGTAAGCTGCTCTCATTCATAAATGAACCTTATTCATAAACGACATCAAAACATACTGAAAAAACTTTAAACAAAGGCTTCTAATTTGGTAAGTACAGTAGGGACCATTGGGACCATTAAACCTGTGTATAGGCCACAACTTTTACTGATTGTAGTTTTGAAATTAAGGGGTTTGGCCTATGTGCAGAGTGCATCATACCTTAGGAACAATGTAAGTCCTAGTTCATGACATGTTGTTCGGCACAGTCATCAAAACCAAAACACAAATGATTATCATTACACATCCCATTCATGCGTCATAACTTACCTTACTTTGCAACAAACACTGCTTAACTTCTTGTACTTCATACACAGCTTGGGTCAAACTTAAAGTAGGTTTATTTGCAAAAGAAAATGGAAACTTTTTGCAGGAAGCATTTGAAGGCCAACAGTTGTTTTATAATTTATGTTTATGGGCAGGTTTACTAATGATGAATTACAGTACTCATTTTCAAACAAAAATTGGCCTTAACAAAATTTTTTGAAATCAATTCATGCATAGCAGAGCTTGACTACATTGAAGAACATTTTCTTCTGATTCTAGGTGCTATGTAATTGGGTGTTGGAGCCTATTTGTGGAAGAGCATATTATAAACAGGTTTTGCAGGGATTTAGGACCTCATATTTATGTCTCATTTATTGTCTACCAAATTGTTTTGAGAAATAGTCAGAAGTAACTCGTAGACATAATAAATTATTATTTAATTGTTATCCTGCTTCTGTTTATAATACCTGACCAGTTAAATGATTTCTTGAATAGCCAATGCACAAGCAGCACTTGAACTGACAAAGCTACAAGAAATTACAAAACAAACAGAAATGCAAGCAAGATCAAAGGTTCTTTCTTATTCATCTATGTTACATCTATGTTCTATTTTCTTTTGACTAACTTGTGTTGTCAATTTTCAGACAAACTTATGCCAAAGTTTTAGTGGAAAATTGAAATTTATATCTGTGTGATGAATTAGTCATTAAACTTTTAGGAAAATGAAGCTGCCTTTGAGCAGATAAAAAGTGATAGAGTCAGAGTTGAGCAGGAAGAGAAAAGAAAAACATTACAAGCTGAAACACAACAACATAATCAGGTAAATGACTTGTGCATAGCTGAAGAGAATCGTCTCCTCTTTAAAGCCACCTTTTCTTGTCTACTCTACAATGCATCCCCTGTCCTTGATGATACCAACAAATGCTAGATAGCATCAGAGCTGGTAGCAGTAAAAAGTTATGCCCAGTAGCCTGTCAATTTTGACATCATCAATTAAAAAATAGTCAAAGTCTATCCGAAATGCCCACAATATGTCTGAAAATATTTTTGCTGAAGTTTATTGGCTTAAAGTTTATCTGCTGATACTTATTGCTCATAATAATGTGATTTTTGCAAGTCTGGCCATCCCTACTTTCTACTGTATACAAGTTTGTAAATTTTTCATTTTCCATTTGAAATTATTTATGATTGGTTAGGAATCAGGGTCATTCTGTATCAAGGTGGACCACTTTTAGAAGTTTTGTATCCCACCATCTCAGATGTTGCTAATTTTGCATGCTTGTTAGGGCCATTGAGTTAGCATAAAATCTCAAATTTCAGCTCAATATCTTTTCACACTTAAAAGTTATACCACGTCACAAGTACACCATATTCCACCATTTTTGAACAACTGCTGCCATTTTGACTTTACTTTACCTCCCTCAAATGCATATATTTAGGTAAATTATCTTGAGCCTAGAAGTATGGGTTTAGTACAATTCAGGGGCAAGGAATTCACATACAGGTGTTACCTAACTGTTGAGGTGTTTTGTTGTGGTTTTCTAAATGATGACACCACACTTACAAATTAATGAATTTTGTAATATATAGCAAAGCTTTTTCAGAGCTAAAAGCTTTTCTTTAATAAGAATAGTCTTGAAGGAAGGAGAAGCCAAAAAAATGAACAAGGAGAATGGACTCCTTTTGATTTCATTGCCTTCCATATTTCATGAAATATATGAGCACTTTTAAATGGTGACGTTATTGGTCACAAAGGCTCTATACTTTTAAGATACTACTCTTTGGTGTCAACTAAAAGGGCAAGGATGCTTAATGAGTGATAGATGTACATTGAAAAAACATCAACACTATTTTTTTCTGATTTTGGATGCCATAAAGGTGGGGTGCAGCCTTTATGTGGGGTCAGCCTCATCTGGTTTATTTTATTTGGTAGAAGAATAATTTCCAAGTACATTTATTCCACAAACTTCATTGAATTTAAGATACTGAAAAATGCGAAGTTAACAAGTGATAAACAAATACACACAATTTTTATAGGAATGCCTGGCTTATTGCTTAGCCTTGATATTCTTAAATTTTTCATGTTTTGAGTCTTAGACTATTCTCAAGTTATTCTTGAATTTAAGAGGTATCACGCTGTCTGGAAATAGAAGGAGTATGCAGCAAATCAAAAGAGGAAGAGAATAATAGACAATGCATCGATAGTGCAAACGTTAATCTACAAACAACACTATAACTCTAAGTCTTGATGAAGCTTGAGCCTTGCATTATTCTTAAGTTACTCTTAAATTTCTGCAATTCTGAGCCTTACTGTTCTCATAAACGTTATTCTTATGAAAAAAATGGGAATTTGTTCAGTTGGCATCAGGAAAGCTCCTAGTTCATGAGTAATCTTGGCATAGTTGTTATCACTGGCTATAAACTCTGTGTAGCCTGATGCACCAAAGTTATATATTTAGGTGGTGCACAGAAAGATAAAGAGCATGACCAGTCTTGCAAAAGTAAGTCCCAGGAAACGTAAGCTATGACAGAAACACACTTTCAAAAGGGGTAGCTACAGCTCTTGAAGTTCAAGGACACATGCTATGCAACAATCAAGTGAGAGAAAAATGGATGTGATGAAAAGGCTAATGATGGACATTATCTTATTGTGTTTATGAAAGATAAGAGTAACTGTAGAACAGTATTGGGAAGATTCAGGTCTCGGGTGCCTTTAAGTGATTTTCCACCTGAGGGCTATTATATGTTTTACAGGGAAAGGTGTTATTATCAACCAAAAACAGAGCCCATAACCTTTTAACCAGAGAGCAAGCATGCTAAGTCTGCAGTCCCTTAGCCTGAAACCACTGCTGATTCGCATAGAAACGTCTATGTACAGCTCTTAGGCAATAAGATGTGCTGAAAGAGAATTTATGGTGCTCGGATCAGTACTAGAAAAGCACAAAAGATAACATGGTTTAGGGATCCTTTCCCATTTATTTTCGATTGCCGATGATAGCTATAGCCAGAGTTGAAACGTTCGCTATAAGTTGACGTTTATGTTACCGTATAAATCACCGTTTTTGTTCCTGTTTAACCCACATATTAGTATAGGTCTCATGTTGTTTTGTCTGGATAATGGGATTGTCACGATTCATGCCGTTTATGTCACCTTGATGAATGAACATTGGAAATATCAATACGTCTCTCGTAATTGGAATGCATTGCCTCTACTACAAATAAGTAATGAAAAAGGAATGCTTGAATTTACAGGTATAGTGGCAATATGAAACTGGAGTAGGGTACTACTAGCAAACCGGTGACAATCGCTTTTCCAATAAGACACTACTCTTATGTCAATCTCTTATGTCAATCGCTTTTCCAATAAGACACTACTCTTTCCCATATCAATTCCATAGCAAAGTATGCATCTCAGAAACTTGGCTTTCTTTCTAGAGCCCGTGGTTATTTCTCACCTTCTCAACTACTAACTATATACAAATTCCAGATTCTTCCTTCTCTGAAGTATTGCTCTCATATCTGGGGTGGTGCTCCTAAATCTTCTCTCCATCTTCTTGACAGAGTCCAGTCTAAAGCTATCCGTCTCATCAACAATCCAAACCTCACTAATTCTCTACAGTCTCTCTCCTATCGTTGTCTTGTTGCAGGCCTTTCCATTTTCTACCGCTATTTTCACGGACATTGCTCTCAGGAAATCAAGAATATTATTCCTGATCCAGTAAGGCGTGTTCGAACCACCAGAAGCTCTACCTATTCACACCCTTTCCAAGTTACACTACTTAATCCACGAACTCTATCTCACAAATCATCTTTCATTCCTAGAACTTCTCAACTGTGGAACTCATTGCCACCCACTACTTTCCCTGAATCCTACAATTTGTCATCTTTTAAATCTAACATCAACAAACTTGATCTTGTCTCCCTTTCTACTTAAAGTTCCCTCATTTTCTCAGTTTTTTCTTTGTCGGGGCTTTGTTATAGCCCCTATGGCCTTTCCCAGACATTACTTACTAAAAAAAAGAAAAAAAAATGTTTTACTGCTGCTCAGTAGCAGGGTCATGGAGGACTGGGAGGCTCATTCCCACTTCTTCCCAGCATCAACTGTCAGATGCATCCAAATTTGAGAAGGAATGTTTAGAGTGGATCGAGAGAATTTAGGCAAGATTTAGTTCTTCATGTTTCATACCATGGCCTTTTTCTCACTTATCACCTCTTATTGAATGCCTTGCTGCTGAAATAGCAAGAGTCATTCTATCAGATTCAAGTAGTTGTGGCCAAAAAAGGGTGTGGCCTTTAAAAAGCGCTACCCACTGCTATCGCCCATATTCTTGGTGGCTGGTACTGCCCCTTGTGTTGCCTTGCTTGTTGACTAGCACTCTGTTGTTAAAACCTCGTTTGAAATGAAAATTCTAAAGCTTTCAATGTGCATCAATGTCCACATTTTGAAGGTATAAAACCCAGTGGAAGGAAACATTGGTGGACAGTTTGCGCACACTTGAGCACTTAGTAGGTAAGAGGGACAAAGGCAATGTGTGTGGTGTGTAGAGGAGTCTATCTACATTACTGATGAAGAGATTTTTTAAAGAAGATCTAGCAAGTTCAAGAAAGGGCTTTCATATGTTATACCTGTTACCTGTTCTAGATATTCTGATGTGAATTAGGATTGGTTTATAAACTTGACTTAATCCGTGTTGGCAATTCATCACTGAATATTGATATACCTTTATTTACATCAAGATGGAAAGCAAAAGAAAGGATGGGGTGAGTTTCTGCACAACGACATTGTGCAGAAATAACCTAAAACAGAGAGGGTGACAAAGCCGAAAGGAATTCATTCTCGTTGTTGATTTTTTTGGTTTCTCCTTGCTTCAAGACTATTCTTATTAAGGAAAAACCTTCAGCTCTAGAAAAGCTTTGCTACATGACAAAATTTGGTAATTTATAGGCGTGGTGTCATCGTTTAGAAAATGACATCAAATCACTTCAACAGTTAGATATCACCAGTATTTTACCATTTGTGTTACTTTATTTATCATATTTGGGTTCCTTGCCCCTGAATTGTACTAAAACCATACTTCTGGGCTCAAGATCAAGCTAATTTACCTAAATAGATGCGTTTGAGACAAGTAAAGTAAATTCAAAGTTTCAGCAGTTGTTCAACATTGGTGGAATATGGTGTACTTGTGACGTGGCATAACTTTCAAGTTTGAAAAGATGTTGAGCTGAAATTTGAGATTTTGTGCTAACTCAATGGCCCTAGCAAGCATGCAAAAATGAGAAAAGTCTGAGATTTTGGGTTACATGTTGGTCCATTTACATATGGAATGACCCTTAAAACTTTTTATCTTGAGTTGCACATTGACACTTTCTGTTCAAGCAGTGTCTTAACTGATGACAACTATTATCCTTACCAGAGAGCACAATACCAAGACCAGTTAGCACGTAAGCGGTATGAAGATCAACTTCAGCAGCAGGTTAGATTTTGTTCCTCAATGCTTGATATGGATTTCGTTGATTTGCTGAGAGCACATTTCCATTGTCATGTGGTATCATATCACTTTTCAAGTTCAGCTCATATCATAGTTCATTTCATCTACCATCTAGAACCCAAGCTGATTTTCAAAGCCAATTTGATGTTCAATCAATCAGGTCAACCTGTAAATCAATCCAAGCAATCTATCTATCAATCAATCTATTTATCTCTCTATCTACCTATCTTTCTATCTATCCATCTATCAACTGATCACTCAGTTAATTGATCAGTTCAATTTTTAAATCAATTAATCAATCAATTATTGTGACAATGAATCTATAAACTACCCAGTATCTCTAACTTTATAGACATCCTACTAAATGTTGAAACATCATAGTCATCATTTGCATTGATTTACTATGTTAGTTATTCATAATTATTAGAGAAGAGTAAATGAAGAGAACTTAGCTAAACAAGAGGAATCAGTTAAGAAACAGGAAGCGATGAGAAGATGTAAGTAAAAGACTTTGTTGTTATAAAGTGCTTGATTTCTATAGGTTAATTGTATCTTGTACTACTGTCATGCCGTATCAAATGAAATTAGTTGAGTTTTTTGAGGTTAACGCTGCAGTTTGAGGTTAGCACTGGTGCAACTTTTTTCACGTATGTTCCTACTCTTATACCAACAACATGTGTTCAAACTGATGCATTTTTGCTGCAGAGTGCATAGAGTGCTTTTGTTTAAGAATTTTGTTGAAGAGTAACTGGATCATAGTACATTCATTACTTAAACATTATTGACTAGAAACTGTTTACCCATATGAATAGCAGATTTAGAATGACCTCCTGGTTGCTTCATCAGTGTAGGCGTAGATTGATTAACCCTGTATCAATTTTTCAATTTATGGACTTTGATGTAAAAACAGAGAGAAGATAAAGCAAAGGTGTTAATGAAAGCGTGTCCAGGGGTTCATGAAATGTGTACCAGTGTGTGCAAGCAGAGCTCATTAATCTGCGCGAGCGGTGAGCGCCCCTCGCAGACACAGAGTGCCACAGTTCGAATTTCTGCAGGCACTTTTCAACCAATTCTGTATATGACCATCTATTACATTCCATTTTTCCTGAAGGCACATTTGTCTCACATCTGCGCTCGAAGGCACAGAATGATGCACTCCATAGATGCATGCACAGAATCATGCAATCTATAGAAGGTACAATGGTATGCCTTTCCAAGGGAGGCCTGAGTTGTCAAAACTCTTTTTTTCATCTCGATTTACTTGGCCTTAGCTAGGCCATCTGAGAATTGGTACAACGTTGCTTTGTTAGAGGTGAAGCCAATACATATTCTTTGTAGATTATATCGTTGTATCTTGTGCTATTTCAAGCAAGTTATTTCATTAAAATATGTGTTATCATATTCTTTTAGCAACACTAGAGTATGAGGCAGAGCTTAGACACAAGAATGAAATGAAGAAATTGGAAGCAAAGATGAAAGCTCAGTATGTTCCAACATGGCCACTGTCTGTTTTCCTATTGAAACAAAATCTTTTCTCATTTTGTTACCATACTTTACCGGCCGAGTGGATGCATTCGATTATTATGTAGCTTTGTGATTTATTTACATTTTCTCCTGTATGATTAGTATTTGTATTAGTTTCTCCTGCACTATTTGTATTTCTTTAGAGCTGCTATAGAAAGAGAGAACAAAGATGTTCGCTTGGAGCAGATTCGGGTACAAGCACATGAGCAGAGAGAGACTGTCTTACAGTCTATAAAGTAAGTTGAATTTAGATGACACTGCTTTCTTCAGTCACTCAAAATACGTGTTTGGTTGCTTTTTTAGAATTGCAGGGTGTCAAGTTTGAATCATGGGCAGTTCATGCCCGAAGACATGTGCGATCGCATGTACGTATGTCCACGCGCGTGACAAAAGCTATTGCACGAAGGAAAGATCGTCCTTGTCAACATTACTGTCAGCCGTGTTATCGCACTTGCCATATGCCAACTTCTGTACATCATGTTTCATTGGCCTTCTATGAAGCTACTGTTCTCAGAACTCTCATACTTAGTAACATGATGCTTCTTGTATTGAATTTGCAAAAATATCCATGGTTGGCATCTCAGATATTGGGATCTTGCATCGCACTTGCAGCTCCAAATAGATCAGAGCTATCGCTCATGTAGGAACGAACGCACTTGCGACAATTTCCTACAGGGCATGGATATCTTAAGCCAGTTATGCAGAATGGTAGCTATTATGTACTTAAATCTATCTTTTATGATGAACACTTTCATCATAAGGGAACCAAGGACTATTTCCCAGCGGTGGCGCTAGAGAAATAATACCGAGGGGCTAGTAATGGAAAAGTACTGACAGAAAGCGAAGTCAAAGAATATTAACGGACAGCAGCTATCGCATTGGCTAAAAAACTAAATTTATTCTTTTCTAGCATAGGATGTGTCCAACGGATATATTGATAATTCAGCATTTTTACTTGACCATAGTATCAAAGATGAAAATTTCTGTAATATTAGAATTTCCATTTACAGGCCTGCCTTCTATCATATTTTGCAGGACTGCTGGTACTATTTTAGGCGCTGGTGCATCTGCATTCCTCTCTGATTGGGACAAAATATCAACAACGGTATTCCAAACTACCTCTGAATTTATCTGAATATTACTTCCATAAGCATTCGTGATGAGCATTTATGTTTTATGTTGCAAATGAGCTATTGTAGTTTATTATTGCCATTACTTTTATTGACGGGTTCTGAAATCGGATCATAAGTCCAGTTAAACCTTTTCGGAAAGGCCTGCATGCGCCTAAGCGCGGCAAGACTCAAGCGGAAGGCTTGTGCAAGCTATCTAAAATGGGGTCTAGAATTTGATATAATATTTAGCATTACAAGTTTGTTGATGTTGGGCCAAGTGTGCAAACGAGTCTGTTGTCTCACTTAGCATTTAGTCTAACTTTGTGCCTTTGCAGAGGTTTATTTGATTTGCGCATACTTGTGTCCTCTGCCTCTTAACGACCAAAGCAAAGAAAACCTAGAGTTGTTGCAACCTTGTGTATGTTGGAATTATTGGAAGATGATAATCACGAGACTAAAGTAAACACGTGCACCAAACGCATTCTCTTCCTTACAACTTCCTTTTTCGATGTACTGAATTTATTTTTTGTAGCTGTGTTCGTAGTTTTTAATTTAGTCGTGTTTCTAAAACCTGAGCTGCATGTACTGGTTCACAACGAAATAACGTGAACGAATAATTTGACGCAAATAAAGAATTCAGTATACTCGCGGGCTTTTAACAATATTATACCAGACTTGTGTCCTAACGATCTAAGGTTTCAACCACCAAGTGGAGAAGAATGTAACGTTAGGTGAGATCTTTGATCTTGATCAGACAACACCCAACATTGCAAAACACCCAACATGGCAATGTTGCCATCGCTTGATATGATGTCAGATCAGATGCTAGTCCAAGAATTAGATCGTTTACACAAGGCTTGAGGCCTCATTGTGAAATTTTCTGCTATAATTATTTGGTCCTGTTGATACGTGAAAAGTTCCTTGTACAGGTTTGTGTTGCCACAGGGAAATGGCACTCCTTACCGCCCAGCCCCCATGGAAGCGAGCAGAAGTGTAGCTGCCCCTGGGCCTCCTCCCAGTGTAGGTGTCCCACTCTATTGAGGTTTGAGGACCTTCTGCGAAGCTTATGGACAAAAGACCCTGCGACTGTTGCAGAAAGTAGTTAAGTTTGGTTTATATTGATGTGTGCTAATACTTGATGTCGTAGATGTTTGCATGAGTTTCAGGGATGCTTTCGTGAATTGCTTCACTGGTTGTTAATTTTTCAAGCTGAACGCCACTCAGATATATCCCAGTAATTGTGCTCATTATTTTCAATAATAACCTACTTCGTTTGGGAAATCCATGCCTGTTGGATTTTAAAGGCAGATCAATTTTGTAGTTGGTTTTATGGATAGAAAAGTGTATCCATTTTGATTTTTCTCGTTGACCTTTGGTGAGAGATTTGCCGAGACACTTTCCATTGGGGGGACGTTTTGACTATTTGACCAACTACTGTTACTACGAAAAAAGCCATGGAAAGCACTATGACCAATTCTCTTGCAGCATGCCGTCATTTTGACCAGCTCTCTTGTAATTTCAAAAATATTGGGAGGCAGATGCCCACATGCGCTCCAACTATCACATCGCTGCCGTTGGTGGAAATATTTTTAGAGTTTTGACTTGCCTTTCAGGTTGCAGGGCTCACTCTATTAGCCCTTGGCGTTTATGCAGCAAAGGGTGGAACTGGTGTTGCTTCAAGGTAGGTTAGGCCTCAAAGGCGCACTAGTTGCTGCTTTAAAATGCAGTAATCGGTGTAAGTAACTCTAAAGATATCTGATTGAACAACATAATTAGTTAAATTATTGTTATTAAGTAACAGTAACATTATCTGGATGTTTGAGACAATCTTCCAATCATATCTGCTTGCTTTCTCATCCCCCCAAGCAGTTAATGAGGATTAGCGGGGCGAAATTTAACGGGTCGTTATAATTAACGTATTTTTTCAAAAAATGAATATTTGGTGACGTTAATTAGCGTAATTCAAACGAGAAAACGCGTTTCAATTGACATAAATTGACGTCACATGGCCTATATGATGTCAATTAACATCATTTTCTCCTTAGGGGCAATTCAAAATGTACGTACGCTCTGAAGGGGGTATGGGGTACTCAAGAAAAGCATAAAAAGAGTATGGAAGCTTGTAGGGCGGAAGGGGGGCTCCTCAAACAATGTAAGTACGCTCATGTAATTCTTAAACGCTTATCACTTGCGAAGCGTCCTAAATAAATATAATAACTTTTCTAAGGCTATGCACCAGATCCCCTTGATTTTATATAAATCTGACATGATTTTAGATTTCTCGGCTGTGTTGACTTTTTTCCACCTTTGAACACAAAGACATACACAATAGATTTGAATATCCAGGTAGGGGAGGAGCTGGTTACAAGTACGTACGCTCGAGAGAGGAGGTACCTCCAAAACGTACCAAACCGTGCAAGGGAAAGGGTAAAAAATCGATCAATATTGAGCGTACTTGCCTTTTAAATGGTCCCTTATTTTGGCTAGACAAATACTCTTCATTCAATTTTGCATTTCATGCAGCCTATGATATGAACTAATTCATTGAAAAATCTGAGTTAACGATGATTAATGGGAAAATCTGAGGTAAGTTTGACTAATGGGATCGGAAAGCATGTACCTTAACAGTTGGGAACACACACAAATGAACACAACTAAAGTTAATGAATAAAAGAAGTTTTATAACGTTGTTTTACATTCATTTTTAAGCGATGTTTTTAGGCAAAAAAGATGCATAGTTCCGGTTATGGAGTTTATAGATATTTTTCAAAATGTGTACCAATTAACGTCATAATAGTTAATGCTTGCTGTGTTAGAATTAACGTTACAGAAATTAACACTGTGCTCAAATCAGTGGATCATTAATTAAAGTAATCCAACCCAAAATAGCGTTAATTACTGTACTCCATAAATTTAATGTCACAGGGTAAAGCTTTTAGTGTGGAATGTGTTGTCAGTAACTTTCTTGGTCGTACATATAGAATTTACATATTCTTTTCAAATATGAGCTATTCAAATAGGAGCTTATGGTGCTGAAAATGGTTTTTTTTACCTACAGTGTATTAGTGCTGCGTGCAGCCAAGTAAATTTTGATAGTCGAAGCTTATTTAGCTTCTGTTCAAAATTATGACCTACAATAATAATCTTTCGTTTCAGATTCATTGAAGCTAGACTTGGAAAGCCATCGCTCGTAAGAGACACCTCGCGAATGACTCTGTTCACTGCTTTGAGGCATCCAATCAGGGTATTCTTTTCACGATGCGATTTTTTATTTTGTTGATAAACTATATCCAGTTTGTCTTCGTTGTTTTGCTTCTTCGATGTATGTTTAGTAAGATTTATTTTTAGTATGAAATTAGGATTTTCATCTCAAGAAAACCTGCAAATTTCAAGGATTTGTAGAGCAATAGGATATGTAGTCGTATTTGTTCGCTGCTATCTTCTCTTTTTCTCTTCTTTTCGTTGTGACGATTGCTTGATTCGAGTAGGGAAATTGTAACTTTATTTTCCTACCTAGTGTGCATGTACTGTCATTGCTATCTTTTTGTGTTGTAGGCTGTTAAGAAAATGCTCGTGAAACCAGAAGATGCATTGAAAGGCATCATCTTGAAGGTGAGATGTTAAAATATTATCTTTTGGTTTCTGTAACTGTAGCTTATAGCACTAAATTGGAAAATACTGTACCCATTGAATGCTATTTAGTTAGATTTCATGTCAGACAATCAATATTATGCAGTGTTTTGGCACTTTTAAAGTGCTTATGCATCGAAAATTTCGAATATAATTTTTTAGCTAAAATCGAAACTTCAATCTTTCCAATGCATAAATATCATATTATTTTTGTTCTTACTGGCGAGAAAGGTGTAGAAATTAGCGCTTGTTTTGAGGCACTAGGTGCGAATTTTGATAGCTATTGCGTGATGTCATAACGAGGATCAAACCGAGTGCATTCTTTAGGCCTATATCAGTTGCTAAACAAAGCGTAAGAAAGCTTCTCCTCTTGGCGTGCTGCGGCTAATTAAAATAGCAAACAGTGAAAGTGCATCGTCATTTTATGATGAAGCTACTGATTATCAATTAGAAGATGATAGCAATGATGACCGTGTGCTTGCACAGCCAGGCCTACTACTACTTGTACAACGTGTAGGGTAATAGGTGCATGCCACGGAGAGCCACTAGCTTACGATTCGGATGCCCAAGATAAAGAAAATGTCGAGGCCAATGACCCGGATGGACTGCTACCACAAACTCTTGAGGCTTGATTTTAGAGGCAAATCCAAGTTCAGGAATGGTGAGTACCAGTATCTATTACGTATTGCAGCTCATAGCTTGTCAAATTTTGTAAACAGTCATTTAGGACCTATAAGCAAAAGCGTTAAATCTGTACAACGTGTAGGGTAATGGCTTCTGCGTTAGATGAAGTAGAGTTTGCATTGATTAGAGTCTTCTAATTTACTCTTTGATCTTCTAAGCCAACTGATCTTTTTCTGATAGAATAAAATTTTCTTTTCCAAAACTGGACATCCGTTACAAACAGTATTAGGGCTTGCGAACAATTCTTCCTCCATTGTGTCATCCATTTCTGAACACATATCACGGATAGTCCATGGAAGAAAGTGAAATACATTGCTATGGCATTATCACTTTTCTTTACTAGTAGGCCATTTCTAATCTACCAACTCAACATACCTCCCTGCCCTGTTGTCCTCAACGTTGTTAATTGTTACTACTTGACCAGGTCTAAAAAACAAACACATAGATAAGTCCCACCTGTCTTTTAGCTATATCTGTCAGTGACTGATCAATGGTATCTACTGTGTCTGCCAACGATAAATCAATCAACAGCATCTGGCTTTAGCTTCCTTTTCATTCCAAGTTTGGCAGCGATTTCCTGATTCTTCGTAAAGCAGTTCTCATCGAAATGGTCAGAGTAAAGAAAAGACGAGTTGGTACTGCTCCACTTTGGCCTATGTCTTCGCACAAACCTGACCCAAGCTTGGTGTCTTTTCCAGTCATTTTCCTTGAATGGAAACGTATGAACGGATTTCCCCTCTGTATGCTGACCATTTGTGCAGCTTATTCCGTTCGGGAGACCAGCCACACAGTACCGTCCTCCACGACATTTGCAGGACTTGCTAGTGGAATCCATGCTAACAAGCGATCACAACGTTTTGTGTACTCGTTATGACATCATGCGCAGTAGCTAGAATTCGCACTTGAAATGCCAAAATAGCGAAGTTTGAGGGCTCATAACTTTTTTTCCATATGAGTTATGATACTTAAGTTTGTAGCATGATGATCACAGCACAAAGTTGCATTAGAAAATGTAAAAAGTTAAATTTCGAAATTTTGGATGCATAAGCACTTTAAGAGAGATAGCTTGACATATTTACTAGATCGTAGTTTCCAACTACATTTTTTTTCGAAATGCTCCCTAGCATTTTGTATCGATAAATCAGTGTTTTCAAATTCAGCCGTCAACCGCCACACCCGACGGCAACTTTGATTTGCGACACCTACTTTCCTTTAGGTAAAGTATATGATAAATAGAATTTTGATAAACTTTTTATTTGCAACTCCTACTCAGATAAATGCAACTCCTACTTCGAAAACTGTTGAAAATACTGTTACGGCAGTTACCAGTGGAATTGCCCTGTAGATGTCATATATGTTAATATTTTTATTGGCGTTCATGTGATGCCTTCTTTGGTCCGTTAAATCTTTTGTTTTTGACTGTGTTACATTTTAAAAGCCAACCCTTGAAGAGAGACTTAGTGAAATTGCACTTGCAACTGCTAATACAAGAGCGAACAAAGGACATTACAGAAACCTTTTATTCTATGGACCTCCAGGAACTGGCAAAACAATGTTTGCAAAGGTAGTCTTTATGGATTTTTCCAGAGCTCTTTATTTTGAACAAATGAAAGCACTTGAAATTATATGACCTAATTTGCATTATATTAGAAGAAACTGGGAACTAAGTAGGTTTTTCCAGGGAAAATATATTCCACTGTACTAGACGGTCATTTAGAGGTATCATTTTGGAATAGCCTTTTCATTGAAGAGATTTCGCAATAGAGCTATTGTTATTCATAATTGTTTAGCTTCATTGGTGATTTGTGGAATCCTCTGATTTAAGCATATTCACCAAATGATTTTGAATGCTAGATTATTCAGAGTTGTTATTAGACTTTGATCTTTCATCTTTGTTAGAGTCTAGCCTACCATTCTGGTCTGGATTATGCCATAATGACAGGTGGCGATATTGCTCCAATGGGTCGCGAAGGTGTTACTGCAATGCACAAAGTCTTTGACTGGGCGTCAACAAGCAGAAAAGGGTAAGGGGTTATCCATAAAGGGTGTCCGCACATTTATGCCAGTTTTCATGGTATTATTGTCTTCATCATACTGCTGTAGAATTGTTACACATCACCTATGCATTAGTCACTCAATTCGTTTGAATATTCCATCTTTTACTTTTTGTAAGTTGCAAAGGGATTCTCTGTGTATAGAGCCTCCTTTGCGTTATGTGGCATAGGGAATTAGAATACACTGCTCTTAGAAAACATTGGTTTGGATCCAATATATCAAGAATAGTGTAGTCCATTGTGGTCATTGCAAATTATGGCCCACATCTGTTCAATGTTCAGCATTCCATTGATATTCACCATTGCATCCTTTACGTTATTTTCCTTCTCAGAGCGACTTCATTCTTCTTTCAGGCTTCTGTTATTTGTTGATGAAGCAGATGCATTTTTAAGACGAAGAAGCACGGTACCCAGTGATTGCTACCTCATAATTTTGTTTCATTTATTAGTTGTCTTTGTATAGGTGTCCTTTTTATGAATTAGAGTATTTCAACATTAGTTAATCATGCATATAGCAAAGATAGTGAGCGATGATACTTTCGACAGTGAAATAGATAAAGGAAGCTGTATAAATAACGAAAGGAGTTATACATATATGACGTAGGAAAAGAGGGGGGGTTCACTGAGTTTTAGACTTTTTTAGACGATGGAGAGGGAGAGGGGGAGGGGGAGGAGGTATTTGAAAATTTAGACGCCCATTCTCTCCTCTCTACCATTTTTTGCATCCAAGTCATTAAACTCGAATGCAAATGGAAGTATTGCATTTCAAAGGCCCATCCATCACGAGAGCGTTCAACATATCATTTCTAAATGTATCAAATGTTTCAAGACAACATAATTCAAGAGAGTGAGGGCAAGAGACATTTAGACTACATTCCCTTGGGGTTTAGGGATGTCGGGGCTAGGACTACCCCAATTTCAGTGACGTTATTTTTTAGACTTTGATTGACGTTTTGTTGAGTTAGAGCAATAGAGTAGTAATTTGATTCCTATCACTTGAGGGGTATATTCGATCGTAAGATGGTGAAGGATAGAAGTTCATGGAAAGATTGATATAGAAATTTAAGGGTATTTATTCACATTTTGTTAGTTTGGAATTATTTTTGAGTGATTGATTGATAAGGGATCGTTGATTAAGTAGAGATTTGCAAATTGTTTAGTTGTTTATATAGGATGGGATTTTGATAGGATTGTGATTCAGAGACTGTTTAGGCTGTGTTTTTTTTATTGTTCGTTGAGTAGTTAGTTCTCGAGCTCATTAGAACTTTAGAGTAGAGTTGATTGTAGACTATAGCGATTTAAAATCTAACAAGGGAGTGTGACGCCTCTCAATATTGTCATGCCGTTCGATAAATTCCGCAATATCTTCGTAAGCTATTTCTTGTGTGTTGTAGTAATAGGATTGCTTTTATAGTCAAGGCTTGAAGTTTCTATAGCAAAAAGGAAGTTCTAACATGGAACAATAGCGAAGGTGAAAAATGGGGGTGAAGTCATCATCAGGGGGTGTTTTCCCCAGCACCTTCCATAATCCTACACCCCCTCTCAAAAATCATCTTCTAAATCCGACCGTGATGAAAACATATCCTGCACTTATCACTTATGTTACACTTCTTTTTTAATAATAAAACAGTTTATAAGAAAATAAGGTACAAATGGCTAAAATCTTAAGAAAGTCACGAGGCTTAATTTCTAGAATTTGAGCGTTTTGTTGGCCAAAAATCGAGACTACATCATTATTACATTAAAGATGTTAAAGATGAAAGTCAAATTTGAGTATAAAAGTTATGCTGGATTGCACATTTGTTTCTTAAAGGAACACATCAGTGAAGACCTACGAAGTACATTGAACGCATTTTTATACAGAACTGGCGAAGCATCTAGGAAGTGAGTTTCCTATTAGTACTTTTTTTTGTTTAAATGAATGATGGATGTGTTTTAGAGCAGCATCGGCTGGAATACAGTTTTATGAGAATGGTAGGATGCTTTTGGCCTGTGTACATGCTATTCCATACCAGTTTCATTCTTGTTGTTTTCTTCCTTCGGCAATCAGTTATTAATGACCATCATTTTGTGAAAATTTATCACGGATTGGATAGTGTATATTCATGGTATCTGGCATTTCAGTATGTGCCTCACACCGTAGAGCTAAATTGATATCTAGGGCCAGTGGGGCTCAGACAGAGGACCAAGGTGAAAAAATGGGGCAACAATGGTTTTTTTTTCTGCTTTTGTTATTGTTTTTTTGGTACAAACTAAGTGTGTACATGCAGAATTGGAATGACACTTTGCTCTGCAAAAATGTGACCAGAATCTCTTCTGTAAAAACCTACTTCATTAACCAGTTTTAGCCATTTTTACATGTTTGAGAAAGTCTAGAGTGCTTAAGCCTCCTTAAACTGTTGAAAAACATCAAGGGGGCTGAACGTTGGTCTACACCACTGTTCACTCCCCCAATTTGAAGGAAAAGTAGATTTTGTTTCAATCTTTGGATAGTTGTTGAGAACTGTCTATGATGACTGGATAAAACCAAATAAGGTTTTTTTATGATCAGTGTAGAGATGTCAATCCTTCTTCTAGGTTCATGTTAGTATTAGCAAGCAACCAACCGGACCAATTTGATTGGGCAATAAATGACCGGCTGGATGAAATGCTGGAATTCAGATTGCCGGATGCTGATGAAAGAGAGCGATTAGTGAGAAGATATTTTGAGCAGTATATCTTGAATGCGGCCACTACGGGGTGGAGATCAACGTATGTACTCCAAATACAACTGAAATAGTTGCTCATAGTACAACCAATACAGTTAGTTGTATAGTTAATAGATCAGAAGGCAATATTTCTGATACCCCTCTAGGTACGGAGCTTTCACTAGAAGGCGGCTACCGGTGATATATCGCCAGCCACTTCCACCTAAACAGCCGTCTAAAAGTGCACTTCATTGAATTGCCCTCCATGTGACACAACCCCCTACTATTTATGAACAGCTGCTTGATATCCATCCATCATAGTATTAAAAGCAATAGGTTAATGGGGATTCCCCTTTCAGCCAAACACATACCAACATTTCATCCATTGCTTCTGTTGAAATCCTTTTAATCTTCACCATATAATTTTGTTCTTCATTTTGCCAAGTTGAATAATCTCTCTCGAAGGGTGCTTTTGCTCATAAAGTGTTGCAATTTGTTAAAATGTTTGAAGAATCTGTTTTTTAGTAGCTACTTCTGGGAATGTTGTTACAAATTTATTTAGTTGATAAGCTTCAATCTTAATGTAGCAAAAGCATAGATTATGATATATCATTTAGAATTATAATATAGTAATTTATTTGGATTTGTTTAAGTTCAGTGTTGCCCATCTTTGACTTTGCAGACGAATTAAGGTATCTGATTTTGACTTCAACAAAAAATGCAAGGAGATTGCCCTGCAGACAGAGGGATTATCTGGTAGAGAAATCGCTAAATTAGGAATTGCATGGCAGGTAATATAGCATAAGTAATATTTATTGTAAATTTTATCAAGAGCCGAGCGGAGACTTTGAAAGTAGGGGACACGCCAGAGCTACATCAGCTTTTGGTTTTTGGGTATAAGTTTTGCATAGAAAGTTTTTTAACCGGAAATAATTGGGGGGTATGCTCACCTCCTACCCCCTTGGTGGCGCAGCCCCAGTCTATTGCTGTTTGTTGTTGCGAGAGCACGTGCGTGTTTGTAAGTGTGAAATTATTTTTGTTCGTTGGCCAGCCTTATTGTGCGATTGCTTAATTCTCATTTTCTTGCGAGTGGCAGTCAATAGTATACCTGTTAGAGCACTTACTGTATCCAAATGTATGGTCCAAAAACTACCGTAGTCCATGTCTCCTTGTAAGTGCGTTAGGGGTTAAACAGTATTACTCCCTTTGTTAGTTTGTGCAGATCTAAGCAGCAGTTATAGTTTTGGGTTCTCAATGATGTCATGGTTGCCACAGAATCTGGAAAACCTGCAAAATGCCCATTTGTTAAGAAAGAAAACCCTGGAAAAGTCAGGGGGGAATGTTGAACAAACGTATAGGTCAGGGAAAAGGCAGGGAGTTATGTTTGGGTTTCTTTGGATAGTCAATATCATACCACAGAAGGCATGGTTCTTAATGCGTGTAGCCCACTAAAGTCCTCATGGCTGATACTGGCCCTTTGGTCAAGGAAAATTCAGGGAATTTGCTTTTCATTTTGTGTTGCAACCATGTGTATGTTCGTACAGGGTTCATATTGAACCTGGAAAACAGGCAATTTCTATGAAAAGTCAGTAAAAACCTGTAATAGCCAGGGAAATTTCTGCAATATTTATCCAAAGCAAGGAAAACAATTTGGTTAGTTTACAAGTAATTTTCATTGTTCGCGGTAATTGTTCCATTTGCTGTCGGTAAATGCAAAAATGGTAGCTTTGCATAGTGTAAGAGTAGGTATATGTAGATAACCTATTTATTAGGGTTCGTTTTCTTTGCTTGTTTTTGTAAATGTGTGATATGGCGGTCAGGGAAAAAGTGGGTATTTTAATTATAAATCAGGGAATAGTTAGGGAATTTTGATACGCGAAGTAGGCATGAACCCTATCATAATTATCGACATGCGGATGTTTTTCTCTTCGTATTATACCAGTTTTGCAGTTCGTATTGTTTAAATTAAATTCATCAATTTTGTCTGTTTTGTCTTTTTAGGCCAGTACCTATGCTTCTAAAGATGGAACTCTAACTGAAGACATTTTGGATGCTAGAGTTCAAGAAACGATTAAGCAGCATAGACAGAAAATTGATTGGTTAAAAGATGACAGTCAAAGCAATAAATCTTATATGAATCCGGATTTGCATACTAGTTAAGATTAGGCAAGATTTTATGACAATTTCATATGGTTTTATGCCAGCTTGGCCACACATTTGCAGCGTTTAAGTGGAATCTATCATGGGTTCTGACGCTGGATTTCCGCGATAGGTTTATAGAATATGGTTGCAATTACACTAGTGTTGACATAGAAATAGGTGCTTACGATTTTGCGTTTTTAAATAACCTTTCCAGCCATTGTTTTTAAGCCATTGCATGGGCTTGGTCCTGTTTGCCGAAAGCCTGGGCCAATTCTGGAATGGTCTGCGTGGTGTGGGCAGGGCTATAGTGAATGCCGGAAGGCAAGATCGCACTGAAGATAATGGTTGGGCCCATTGAATCTTGCTCGGTCGAGCTTTGCAAACCATATATTATATCTCTTTAGATTTATTCCTTACTGCCCCGAGAGAGCTTCTTTATTACTATAAAGGACATGAAAGATTATTCAATGAGAAATATTGATTGATTGCTTGATTGAGTAATTGATGGAATTAATGAATGACGAGTTCAATAGAAGTGAGGGGTACTAAATGTTGATGTACAATGCAACAACTAATAACAATTGCTTGTGGTTTGGTATGCTATAGAAAAATATTCATTTCTAACAATTGAAATTTTTATCAATATTTCCTTGTACCAAACATAAATGTTTTCCTTCCATCATCTTTTCAGCTACTGGTTATCAGTAATGTTTCTATTCTGGATTTGTGGATTGGGCACTTGTCCTGTTCGATCAGCTACATAATGTAGACGAGCATATATTGAGAGTTACAGCCTCTGTTGTAGTTCGTCGAATACTTTCGAATACCAAATAATTGGGGGGGGGGCGTTGGAAAATTATCGAAAATTTAGTAAATGGAGACTGGAAATGTTTGAAAAAGGAGTTTGAGTAATTGGGAGTTTGATTAATTGAGAATAATTAGGGAGTTTGAATAATTGGAATAATGTCTAATATTTATACCAATGGCCTGACGATTCCAAAAAAGTGGAACGCGCTGTCCATTATTAGATGCAATAGATTTTCATTTTTGGCTCACGTTTAGGGCAATTTAAAACTTCACGTCCACAAAATTTTGGAAAATAATTGAATGGGGGCAGGAAAAAGAGCGGGTTTTGGAAAAATTTTAATCGGGGGATGATTATTCGGTACTCGAGAGCAGCAAGGGGAACGCTTTAAAACACTAGGTAAATTTTATTATTCCGGAGTATATCCAACATCGCGAACGGGTACCGATCAGCCCACATTTGTTATTTAACGGAAAACAGATGCATTCAAAATCATGTAGCTCAGTGCTTCCCAACCTGAGGGAATTTAGCTTTTCTAGAGGGGGGATTGGAAGCTACCATCAGCGATCACAAAAGATGAAGAATATGGTACTATTTTGGATACTGAATTCACATATAATGATGCCAGCTAATATGTACATACACAGGTCCGTAAGGTAATTCGGGGCAAAATGAGATGCTTAAGCGAATATTCTACTCTTGGTCAGCCAGGAACAGGTGATTGAGAGAAGACAGCATCCATGTACTTTCCTTAACATGTAAGATATACAACAGCAGAGCAATTTCTCCCTAGCATTTTCATAAGTTGAAAACTTTACACCTTTTTTGAAACAGGTCAATCGTCTCATTTTGCCCAACATTTGGGGTGCTTTATGATAGTTTTCAAATTTGAGAATCTTTGCTTCTTTGCTTGGCAACCAACGCATCTCTATCCTCGAGCACTAACCTTTTCTTTAGCTAACTTTACCTTTTTACTATATTCAAAATCCAAGGTTTTCTCGCTGCTTCTACAAAAACCTAATCATTGAGAATGGTGGTGAACAATATATAACAATACACAATTTTACTACACATAAATGTAATTCTTTGCAAGTTTATTACCGAAACTCTCGAACTTTGTAAATGCTTTAGTTTTAGGTATGGCTTCGCATTTTTGCTATGTCTCTTTTGTTTAAAATGTTTTCCTTTCGTTTAAAGTGTTAGAGTAGCGTCAGCAAGTTTTTTAAATCGCCAAAACTGAGGCATAGCAAAAATGACTAAATGGGATAAAATTCACTTTGAATGAATGTGCTTGTATTGGTAGGCCTAATAAGTGACTGCCATTTAAAGGCAAGGAGCGCAGTATTTTTGTTCACTTAGTGTAGTGTGAGCAGTTTCACAAAAACGGATATTTATATCTGCATTTTTGTACAAAAATGGAACCGTGTAAACGGGACATCAGGCTACTTTCTATTTGAGCAACCATCAATATGGCTTTTGAAAGTAATTCAATACATTTTACGAAATAAAATTGCTTCAAAAAACTATGCAGCCGGTGTTAGACAATGCTGGTACAGCAAAAAGTCTGGCATGGAAAATGATTTTTCGTGGTAGGATTGGGTGTAAGTAGGTCATTGTCGCATTTTGCCCCATGTTCATGACAGAAGGAAGATAAAAAGTAGAAAATTGCGTATTTAATCGTGTTGCCATGATGTAAGTAATGAGAAGTTATGTAAAATTATAAAATATTGAAGGTTGTGCCTCAATAAGATAGCATTATTTGGGCAAAAATTGGAAAACCATTTCAAGGACATATCTTAAGGCTTGGCAAAATTGTTATTTTAATCATAGGTGACTCCGTGCAAAATCACTTTAATCACATCAGCATTTCGTTACTGCAGAAACAACGTCTGAAAGAGCGAGAGAGAGATCACTTCTCATGCTATAAGCTTTTAGCCAATTTGCTTCTCCACCGCACAAACCGAAAATTCAGTATGAAACAAGAAGTGTCGTATTTTGCCCCTAATTTCCCTAGACACTGGAGACAAAGGGCATTGCCCCTGACAATTCTCCGCGTATGTATATAGCAGTGCTCTAAATTGTATTGTGCAATCACTTCCTGATTTCATTCCATGATGGTGAACCTTTTTTCAATTTTGGCACGAGTTGCTGTAGGAATTTCAATTTGGAACTAAGTCCGAGAGTAAAAGGATAGCGCTTCAAATTTTTTATTTGTATAGCAACTGATAAGATGGCGCATAGATTATGACCCTGATAGAGGGCAGGGCACATCTTTTCCTTGACCTATTGGAGTGAGATGGCTTTTCTTTTAGCCTAGGCGTGTATGAATGCAACTGTAAAAGGAGAAGCCAGCGTGGCTATTTCTTCTTTTGTCCTATATCTTCAAAATTCGTTGAAACCATGCTGAATGCTCTGACTCTCCTTCTAAACATGAAGATCAATCATGAAAACAAGTACATTCTGTTCTGCAAAAAGGGCATTTCCTGACGTTTTAGAGGGTGTTCGCTCAAAAAATTTTCTGGGGGCAAGCCCCCAGGCCTCTATTTTCAGCTCCGTTAGCTATTAACAAATTATTCTTGCACACAGTCTGTGATCTACTGACATATGGACATGCAAGGTCTCAGCCTCTTATTTTGGGACTACATATTTGCTCCCAAATCAGGCACAGCTGTCTACTGCCCCGTACATGCATAGTATGAGTTGAATTTGATGAGGAGGGAGTTGCTTCCACTGTATTATGGCAAAGGGGGACACCAAGAAAAATTTGGTAAACAGGGATATAACTCATTTGATCTGCTTTACAGCATTTGTATTTCAACTATTTCTTCCATTTACCCATCGAATCATCACGTGTTAGATAACCAAGCGCACCTTGTGTAGTTCAGCACTGCTTTTTCACGTAAATCTTTGAAGGCCAGAGTATGCAAATTTGAGGTCAACATATGAAATGGGATGATATCCTACATCCTAACAGGCATTCCCTGTCAACGGTGATTACAACGGAAAACATTGACTTATTTCGTAACACATTTAGGGCTTTTTCTCGATTTTTAGGCTCCACAAAATCTAAGGAAAGATGAAAAATATAACACACAAAACTACAAGCTGCAATTACCAAGAATCAACGTGACCATGAAAACTAGTTTACATAAACTGCATACATTTAAGGAAACAAATTCAATGAAAGCTATACATGATTTTTATAAGCAACTGAGAATGATGGCCAGGACTAACAGCTGCTTATATTTTAGCCAAAATCTTTTTTTTTTATGCACTTTATTAATACAAACATTACTACATTGAAAGAACGATACCACAGGGCGCAATATCACACCAAATATCAGCCAAAATCTTGGCTTATACCTTGCATAATGGTTGCTTACATTCTGCAGCATTTGCCAGTACCTACACTACATGAAACGAAACTATGAAAAGAAATATTTTCAGGATACTTAAATACTCATCTAGTCAAAACAACAACAACAACAACAACAACACAGAAGTAAAAAACTTAGGCCCTACTGATTCTGAAAATCAATCATTAACTAGAGAGATTTTCTACATTTCTATCAATCAATATTTTTGTAGTTGCTTTTACCTCTACAGAACTGTACTTGTTGAACAATTTTTTGGTACCAGCTTCCGTTGCCTCTTAAACACAAAATAGTGTATACCAATAAAAACACATGATTTGAAACTTCCGCGATTACACTTTCAGCTGTTTTAGTGAATAGCTTTGCATGTTTTTCTATACCTATACCACATATTCTACGAACATCTAACTTAAGGTTCAACCGGTTAAATTTGCCATCGTCTGGTGCTGATTCACAGTTGCATTAGCTGGCGATACGATGCACTCCCTTGCTACCGTCAGAGCATCAATAAACGATTCGAGGGTGAACACTTGTTGATTGGCAGCTGCTGGTTGCGAAGGAGCTCCTGATGCGACCAAATTCGCAATTGTCTGTGCGGCAGCGGCTGCAGCAGCAGCTGCTGCATTTACTTGGGTATCATTAACCGAGCTAGGCTGCTGTGGAGGAGAAGGCGTTGGCTGGGCAACGTTCACAACAATGCAGGGCGCAGGATTGATTTTTGACTTGGTAGAACTCTGTGCAAGGCCTAAGCTAAGCTTCACGGCCAATATATGACAGCATTGATCTTTACTTTGACAGGTACAGTACTGGTTTGGATACAGCCGTACTGCATGAACATCATCACAAACACCTTTGACCAGGAACGCCTGTAATTGGCTGACGTGCACTACATTGCCCGCGTTGTGGATGCGCTCCGCCCGCATGCTCTCGTCTATTTTCTCTCCAAGGCCACTGGGTTGGAATGGAAGTCTGTTGGCTTTAAGCGCTGCAACAATTGTTGATGGAGCGAAGGTGTGCTCCAAGATAAAGGCTTCATCTGATGGTCGTTGCAAGTAGAGGAGCTCTTGTCTTATTCTATAAGTTCCAAGGTTACAATAGCCCTTCGTGATTTCATTTGCTAAATGTACGCTGATATGGTACAATGCGATTGCTACAGTATCTAAGGCAGGATCCTTGATCTCTTGTAAATCACGCATTAAAACTTGCAACCCATTGCACATAATATCAGTCACTCCCAGGTCCTTGCTAAACAAACTGTACCTTTGGAGGATCCATCTGCCAAGTCGTGTCTCGATATTTTCTTTAATCTTCTCATTATAGTACTGGCGGAATTCTTCTGTCCAGGATTCAGAACAACGTATTAACTTTTCGTCATAGTGTTCTTTAGTTGGAGAGTCGAGCAAAAGCCGTAGGTGATCCGTAAATATGTTGATCTGCGACACCGTTGCGCCGATAGCTCGTAGCCACAGTCGTGTATCTACAACTATGTGTTCCCAGTCAGTGACTGTGGAAAGCTTCGGGAAAATGGATCTAATGCATTCTGTAACGCTAGACTCTCGACCAGTGACAATGGGCCCTTTGTATGAATTTAGTGATGGTACTGACTCTGAGACAAACTTTAGAAGAGTTCTATGAACTATTTCACTCTCACTATCATAAATAACAGCATGGCAAGGAAATGCAGGTTTACCTGGTACGAACAAATATGAAGGTAATAATTTTAAGCCAAGAAAAAATTTAATAAATTCATTGCATATTCTACCTGCCCTAGATCAGTTCTATTCTGTCTCAGCACGAGTCTTATCTACCTACTGTTAACTGAACAAGTTGCTCAATTATAATGAAATTAAAAGTTCCATACACTAATGCAACGAGAATCACATTCTACAGCAACATATAGTGCTGATTAATATCTCTTCCAGCAATTAAACCACAACAAAGGGGGTCTAATCTTGATTGGCTAACAAAGAAATTGAACAACACAATTGGCAACACCATTGGCTACTTATGAAAAAGAGTCCCGAAGCGGTGATTCCTTTGTATAGCCCAATGGTTCCCAAACTTTCAAACTATTTTACGTTAACTTCTTAGAATATGCAGAAACTGTTCATTATCGGGTAAGATTACAGCTGAAAATCTAGCGTGTAACAGGGCCTATATACTATGTTTGAAGAAGCTTTTCCTATCTTTGAATATACAATGTTGTAATCAGTGGCGTCGTAGCTCCAAAAACATGGTCAGGAAAATCTAATGAATGTGGGCCTATTCATCGTGGGAATTCAAAAATAATCCATTCGTTTTGAACGGGGGCCCATTAATTAACCTAGCCAGTAAAGCAGGAAGTCATCTGTACAAGGGAGGGGCTCATTTGGGGCCTTAAAGGCATAGAGACCCTTGGGAGGTGACCTAGTTTCATTCTACATCAGCTACGTCACTGTTTGATTTTGGTATACTTTTTTGAATTGATCTTTTTGCCTTAAATTCTGCTACTAAAATGCATTATAAATATAAATATAAATACGGAGTTTCCAACACAACACAATAAAGTCAAATAGTTTCAGTAAAAACACAAATTCTTAAGGAGGAATCTCCTAAGTAGATGTAGTAAAAGAAGAAACCCCCCTCCCCTTCCATTGAACCATAGCCCAAGGAGTGTTCAAATATTTTCGTTAAGATAAATCATCAAACCTTAAAAAGCGATTTCGGTTGCGATGACCTTGCGCTGTAAATGCTCGAGAAAATCAAATACTCACCGACAAATGCAACATGCTCGAACATGAAAACAGCTACGTTTAGCCTGCCAATCTTGAATGGTTCACAATACGAAAATACCAGTGGGTCCAACGAGGAAAGCTTCAAAAGGTTCTCCAGTGCGTTGGACAGCTCAGCCAAACCAAGGATGCACATAATATCTGGAACTGTCTGAAGGTGGTGTATAAAACCTGGAATGTTTTCTACCATATCCAATATGTTGTTCAAAGATACCTTCTTCAATTTATTCCCAGCATCAATCATACGCTGTCTGCGTTTCAGGTTCCGAATCTGGTTTTTATTTCTCGGTGCCATGGCTGGATTGCTGGCTTCTTCAGTTCTGCTTTTCATAGATTCAATGATATCACTAGGACTCGCCAGTGTCTTCCGTACAATTTCTTTACGCACGGAAGGAGCAATTGCAATGAATGGCTTTACTGTTTTCTTGGAATTTCCATGCGGAAAGTCGATCATGATTGATTCATCACCAATGTAGTGAACAAGCACTGGTTTCGGAGAACGTGTGTCTGCTATCAAAACGTATGCATGACGCTGGAATTGAAATGTCTTTCCCTCTGGTACTCTTGCTAAGAAGTACAACTTGCGTACCAATGGTCCCCTCCGTGGGATCTCCTTTGGTCCGTTGTTTAGCCATCGATAATGATCACATTTCCAATTATCTATCAAGCAGAATCAGTATGAACCAATATGTCACCACAATAAAATGAATAATGCAAAGCAAAACCAGGACACTGTACATAAGATCTATTCAACAAAGTTTTCTAGAAGCAACTAATACAGTTTTTATATAGAAAAACAGTCTCTAAAACACAGTTGAATTTAATTCATAATTTTCAGGTAGGAACTAATTGCATGAAAATACTAAATTCATAAAATGGAGCCCATTCAAGCATCATTCAGTGGTGTGTATAATACCTATCACCAGAGAGTTTTCTACAAGAGGAAAATGAGGCAAGTCAAATATGTGAGTTATTATCTCTGTGATTCTTATCATCACTGTGATTCTTTGTGTTCATTTATACAAGGAAAGTTTGATTGGGGCCATACACTTATGACATCTAAACAACTTTGCAATTTTGGGCCCCTCCCCTTTTTATGTGTAATTTTAGCTCTTAAATCCCCCATTCCTATCAAGTCTAAATCTTTTAACCCCACTCAGCACCCACAATTAAAATGACCAATTGAGGCATTTTACCAGTGATGTGTGTATTGTGGGGTGCGTGGGGCATCAGTCCCTTGCACAAGCACAAAATTGAAAGAAATATGGTCAGAAGTAGGTCATGCTGAAACAGAGATAGCACCCCATTGCCTTTTTTCAGTGACCGTACTTGGTCAAATGGCCAGAATGCCCCCCCCCCCAACAAAACATGACTAGGCACATCCCAGCACTTGCCCTGTCATAAAGAATATAAGTAGATGGATAAAATACCAAAAATTGTAGGGCATACTTTCATAATTGCAATCCAGATGTCAATTGTCCCTAATCTTCTAAAATGTTGCATCATTTGAAGTGAGTTTCAGTGGAGTGATCATCAAATGATATTCTTAATACTATCATGATGGATGGGCAACTGGAATGCTAAGTTTCCATTTGTATTCTATTTTAATGCACTGCAGATAAAAAATGACATCTACTTCAAAGTGTGTAAAAAAGCTCTAAATTCAATGAAACTCTTTCCCTTCTTTGCCAAAAACTTATATGTATGACCCCATCAGTATAGAGAGAAGTACATACAGCAGAGAATTTAAATGCAATGCATAGATACAAAAACTGGAACAGAATTTGATTTTGTGGTTCAGTAAGAGATTCAGTTCTGGTTGTCCTGTAATTGAGGATGCTAGGAACAGGGAAACACATGAGGATAGTTTGTCAGTCCACTCTTAGACAACAGGTAGTCAATGAATGCATATGGAAATTATCCAATACAATATCAAAAAATGCATAAAAAAATAGTTGGATCACCAAATATTTTGCCCAATGCACCTCTATACCCCCCTCTAGCAACCATATCAATGTTCAACCCTGGTTAGAAAAGTATTATGTTAAATGACAAACTTATCAATAATAATGAATGCAAAGCCTTTGCCTCAGTGGCCTTTGCTATGTAATAAAGCTCTTGAAACTCTGAACTGCCAACCAATCCAACCTGAACATGGCTACACACAGCAATGCAAAATTATATGATGCAACCACAGCAATACTGGTAAAGATAAGTCATGGGAGAAGGTTATGTCTTGTAAATTAGGCCACCTAGAACAGCAAGCTAGTTTCTGTTTTTCGAAAGTGGATTGTGGGTGTGTTAAAACAACACAGTATATAACCAATGCATCCCAAGGAAGAAACCATCAGGGGCAAGAGTGCCAAGAAAGTTACATCTTTCATAATGGTCAATAAAGGGAGTATCTGCTGCAATTGCAAATGCCAATTACATTGATAATCTGTAATTCTGATCATTGGTATTGCTGTCAAAAAGAAATATGTCTACTCCGTGGCAAAAGAGAGAATGCATTATTGAGATCAAGCCTATATCATGTGATGTATGAAAGTGCAAGATTGCTAGATTGGAGAGTTGAATATTGATGAGTGACACATGAAATCATAAATGCTCTATGAGCAACAATATTTATGAGTTCAAGAAGAAAAATTACTAGTCAAAGGGTGTTCCTTCAGCATGCAAAGTCTTAATGTACATCAAAGAACCTTGCCAAGAAATAACTACTTGCCAATAGTAGAGATCATAAGACAGAATGCAATTGCTGTAATATATGTTTTATGGGAAGCAGTTTATATTTGGAAGACACAGTATGCCATGACAGTGTGTAGTTCTTTATGTTAGCCCTTATCTCCTCATAACATCACTATGAAATTCCTAAATCTTTTAAGACTAAATGGCCACCCCATAAAATATCATAAGTAATAACACCAGGGGCTCCAGAAATGATGCCATCTATTCACAGCTACTTTATGAAACAAACTAAACTCCTATTGCGTCTTAGTTAAACAGAACAGATCATCCATGAACACAACTAGTTTGACTAAATCTAAATTATGCAAAAACTTCAGAAGGAGGCTGAGCTCCACTGATCCACCTTCCTTAACATGCCAAACAATATTCCATATTACAATACACTATAGCAGTGGTTTTCAACCTTTTCCCACGTAACGCCCATTTTTGTAAATTCTGGAAAAGTATAATTTCTCACCGCCCACTAACATTTGATCAAAAAAGTTCCCCATCGTTGATACACCTTGATCCCGAAAGTAAATACATTACATAAGACAGGCAAAACAATGAAATGGATTGAAATTCCTTTTTTTAAACTGCACGAACAGAAAAACTGCGGATAGTGGCATTTCGTTTCATCGTTTTCCAGTAAAGGATTCGGTGCGTTATGCTAAAGATACATATTTTGGAAGTTTTTGATATAAAATGAAATTATTCTACCACCCACCTGAAATCTGAATTCGCCCACTAGTGGGCGGTATCGCCCAGGTTGAAGACCACTGCACTATAGTATACTATTTCATATTATATTAACACATGTAAATTCCTGATAATTCTTGAGAACAATTTAAAGTCACAATTCTTGCATAATGACCTTCTCATATGTTATGCAACTTGAAAAGTGCAGACAGCTTATGAAAATTTCCACTCATGAGCTTCTAAATCAACAGCATGAAATCCACATATAAAAACCATCCCCATTTCAGCCTCTTTGGGGTTCCTACTTAAGGGGTTCAAGCAATGAAATTTCAGCCTCAAGGTTCGCATAAAAACAGGTGCTTCTATGCAGATTTCTACTGTATTCATAGTGAAGTAGAATAGTACACATTGCTGAAGTACACATTGCTGAAAGCATAAGATATTACCAAGACATTAAGTTGCATGGAAACAGATGCACTGCAAGTAGAATTGCTAAAACTCTACTCGAGCATTACAAGATGACAATGGAGAACATTGAACTCTCTTTTGCAAGGTTAGCAGCTCTACAGACAGGTATGTTCAAGCTCAGGGTCACCAAAGAGGGGGCAGTGGGGAGCAAGCACCCCTCCTTCCTTTAACTAGGGGGAGCAGGGGGAGTAGAAGTGCCCTTTTGAAATGCAAAAAAATCATTTCAGACAATGATATGATAGAATTGAAATCAAGTAAGCTGCATAAATAGGCAATATATGATTGGAAGAAGGAGCTATTTGTAGGATTGTGAGAAGTATAGCCTCTATTAAAGGATGGAATGAAAATGAATCAAAGAGGTGCTGAGGTCCAAAAGAAGTGTTTAAGCTAGTTGGCGCCCTTTTGCTCCTGCTGTTGGCTCCTCTTGCTCCATTATTGTTCTGGATGCCCTGTCCAAGCTGCTGAGATCATTGAACTATATATATATATATATATATATATATATATAT
>WIPJ01067450.1:86758-116375 GCA_018155075.1 Cassiopea andromeda
TATATATATATATATATATATATGTATATGTATATAGTTCAATGACTGAAACTATTGCAGATTTCCTCCAAATGGAAAAATGTATGACAAATATGTTTCGTCTGCATTAGCAACAAAGCCAATGATAAATGCGCTATTTGCCAAAAACATTCAAAATACACATTTGAATGCCAGATTGCAGGGGTTGGTAAGTGCACACTGAAGGATGTTGTGCTCTAATGATCCTTCACAACTAGAAATGAGGCATGACATACAGTAGAGCGAAAAGCCATGTCAGGGCATGGCTTGAAGTTGAATGGAGTATGAATCATGGAAAATCACAGAAAATAACTTAATTGGCTTAAACATGTAAGCAGAAAAGTCAAGTGTACACCTAACTGCAAACCCGAAGCCAAGTGCACACTTGCACACCTGATGCAAACTTGAGAAAGATAAATGAGGTTCTTCATAGAATGTTATCAAGGATGCCTGCAGCAAGGGGGCATCAGGGATGATCACCTCCTCTGCCCTAAGTCTATGGGGGATAAATGTTGCCCTTCTTTTCTTGCACAGGTATCCCTGGTTATCATAACCATCTCACTATGACCTCAAATTGTTTATACTACCCCTGGGGGCTCCCCTCCTATTTGGAAAAATCTCAATCACAAATGCAGGTCAGCCAATCTGGAAGAACCTTACTCTCTTGTTTAATTTTAGGGGGTCATATTACATTTTTTGAAATTTTTCACCCCTTATAGCATTCTATAATGCCCACCGTCTTACCAAAATGTGGGTAGCGTCACTATCAGTACAGCGGTCGCGGCGACGGGGGGGCCGGGGGGGCCTTGGCCCCCCCACTTTTTGCTAAGATGAAATTTGCGCATCTGTATTTTACTGTTCTTCGTTAGTATGTATTATATTTTTTTTTGTTCATAATTTGAGGTATAAAGGGCTGTTTTTGGGGGGTATCAAAAGCTCTTTGGGACGCACAATTTTATCTGTCATCCAAGCATCGTGGGGCAGATTTAAAATTTTATCGAATTTCTGGCCCCCCCCACTCAAATACTCGCGCCGCGACCCCTGCAGTAGCATTTTTATTGTCATTTGTATCTAATTCTTCGTCATTCACCTCTCTATCAAGCACTTCACAATCCTTATCAGGTGGAAGACTGTCAACCACTCCATTCAATTGTCACTTAACACCGTCTGCTGGGATCATCACCTCTTCTATTTCCTTCAGGGTTGTTGGGATTTTCCCGGTGGAGCCCCCCTCACTTAATGACTATCTAGAAAAAATGACCATCCCCCTGCCTATTCGACCCCCCTACAATTAAGCACAAAAGAGTACCGTAGTAACCGAAAACATAAGTTTCTGAAAAAAACTGCCTATCAACCTCAAGCTGAGAGCTAGATTCGATTGCCGATTCCTGTCATCAAAATGTAAGACTTATCAAGACTTCATCATACCTTGCTCTTCTATGAATTGGGGCATGAATAGGTAGACCTCGCCACCCTTTGGTTTAACGGGCGGGTAAGCCACAGATCTGTATTTTTCAACATTTTCGAGTATCTTTATCGCTGTCTCTAACTCCAACGGCTTCTCTTGAAACATGCAATAGGCATGCGTTCCTGCATATTCTCCGGAAGGAGATATTTCTTTATTCTCCATGCTTTCTGTGAAGATAGGCCTGATACTTTAGTCTAAAATGTGGAACTTTGAAATAAAATGGCGGAACGCCTAGTTCATCTTTTTGATGGCAGCACTGTTGCGGAGGAGATAAAGCTAATGCCTTCACAGTTCCAGAAACGATGGCTGTTCTGTTGCACACTGATGACACCAAGGGGGAACATAGGCAAATGCCCCCCAGCTCTCCCCAAGAGTGATTTTCCAATTTGTCTATAGTCGAGGAGGATCTTTAGGTGTGGATCTCTGACAAGATTTACTTCTTTTGCATGTCATAGCCAGGGCCGTGGCTAGAGATGGATTAATTTTGCCGACAGAAGGGCGTGGTTTTGGGTGTGGCTTTTTCTTTATTCATTTTCTTTTCTTATAGCCACTCCCAGCCCTAGCGCTCATCGTGGTACACTGAAACCATTTCATGTGGTCAAAAGGAACGTGTGCTCGCTTATATTTAGCTATTTCCGATCGTTATGGATGTTGTGAATTATGCTTTAAAAACCCATCAGAAATGAAAAGTAAATCTGTGAAGTGATGAAAGCTCTGAGGCTACATTTCCTGATGAGAGAGCACATTTCCTGTAAAGCTTAAGTTAGGGAATGCTAGTGAGAAATCAATTTTAGCTATCGTCTTCTTGCGACAATATTGATTTTCTGACAATTGCCGACAACACCTTAATTCTTAGTAACTTTGCCGACAAGCTCGACGCCTGGGGGGTGTTACACCCCCACACCCCACTGTAGCCACGGCCCTGGTCATAGCATTGTCTATATGAAAATACTACCATTGAAAATGTGGATTTATAAGGCAATTGCAGCCTTTTTTCAATATCTCTGCCCACTGTTAACATTTTCTAGAATTTATTAGCCGGCTTATTCAAACTGTGCCAGGGCTAAAAAATTTAGCAAGTCCACCTCTGCTTCTTATTTCTTAATTAAAATAATTTGTTCAATTTGATCTCATTTGCTAGAAACTATATCGTTTCTGGAAGCTAAGAAAAGCAATACTTTAAGTTTGTAGTACTATGTTGAGGCGTGTTTAAACGGCAAAGCTTACAAGTTTAAAAAACTCAGCTATAAGATATTGCTGTTTCTGTTTGAGCAATGAGAATTCGTAGAGTTTCTCAATACTTATTTGTAGAGTTTCTCGAAAAGTCAGTGACACACTCTACTCTATTTTTATAAGAACATCTAACTTCTAGCTGAACCTCAATAGTCTTGAATTTTCAGGCTTTGAGCCTAAGATTATTTTTAAATTATTCTTAAATTTGAGAGGTATAACTCTTTGTCTTACTTTATCATACAACAAATCAAAGGAGGAATAGAATAATACTGCAATGGTAGTGGAAACGTTAATTTACAAACAATACCATAAATTGAATGCACAAAATTTTTAATCTAGATATCCTATCATATCTAAGATATGGTGTATTTTGATATTGAAAAACGGGGATTTCTTGCAAGCAAAGGGCGAACCTATAAAGTTTAGTGTTAAGGGGCTCCACCCTTGGCCCCTATTTCTGTGCCCAATAAGAACTTTCACTCGTTCTCAGTCCTCTCACTCAAAAATTTGCATCGGCGTCCCTGGATGAAGCTTGAGCGTTGCATTATTCGTAGATTATTCGTAAATTTTCAGCGATTCTGAATCTTAATATTCTTGTAACCTTTAGTCTTGTAGAAAAGTGTGTAACAGATTGTTCCCATCTTCTTCGGATCGCATGCTCTGCGTCATCTTGGTAAAGAACATTAAATAAATGGTTCCGTAAACACTAAGAAATACTCAAATCTTAAATACTGTAGGCTTTTATTTTGAAGTTCAAATCTACTGCGCTCAAACATTATTTTGTAAAAAATTTGAACTCTGATATTTTAAATATTTAGCATGCTTCCGTAATATTTTGCGTCTTGAGCATATTATATAGAGGTACTTGGGCTGATGATTGGTACATTTGGCTCGTATAATTGGGAGTTCGCTAGGCCGAAGGTTAGTTATACAGAGAGAGTTCGCAAGATTTTGTTCAAGGAAAACGATGGGAAATGGACTTCAGTTTGTAAAATCGAGATGCTCGCTAGCAGGGCCTATTTTAAGGAACTTTTCCACGACCAAGTCGTGCTTTGATAGACCTTGACCACACCCTACCATGGACGTAGATACCATACTCTCATCGGGAGAGGGTGTCAGAGGTTTATGCCTTGCAAAATTGGATTTTTCCCTGCAAAAGTTGCATCTACACCATGACAATAGATTAAAAGAATAGTAAATGTAAGCTATAACATCGTTTTTGCCAAGTATTCACATCTGATTGATATCAAAAATGCAGTTGTCTCGTGTAGACTTAGTCATGCCAGAGATGGACTCGTTTAATTACTTATACACTAAAGTAGAACTAACAACAAGCCCTCTAAGTTCTTGGGACTGGGGCCATGTATGCCAACTATTGGAATATTTAAAGGGGTACTTGTGGAAGAGGAGCGAGAGAAAGATGGGGTATGGGGACTTCCCCCAGAAAAACTGTTAAGGATCGCGCCCTCTAGATCATCGGAAAGTGCCCTGTTAGAACATAGGATGAATGTTGCTTTCACCATTGACCTTTGTGCCCAGAAGGGAAACTTATCTTTAAACCTGGAAACAAACAAGGAACAAGCTACGCTAACCCTTCCCTTCCTTCTTTTTGCCGTCGTATGTTTGTAGTCCAACGCTAGAAACAAAATCTCACACCAGTGCGCCAGGAAAGTTGATCCATGCCAAAATGAGCACTTGAATAAATATATGGCACGATTCTTTGAAACCATCATTGCGTTATAAAGAGATTCAGTTGCCCTGCAAACTGCACTGCTTTATTTGTTGGGTATTGTTTCACTCTCCCACACCTCCCAAAGGTTACACCTCTGCACCCTACTTGAGCTTTCTGGGCACTACACCCTTCAAAAAATCCAAAATGTCATGTGGAACCTTTTGCTGCTTGATGCCACATTGAAACACGTGTTCTACTGTTCTCAAAATTTACATACAGCACATACTGACCAAGGCGCAAAATAGACTTGTCCGAAAAGGAAGACCACACTTCTAAATTTCCAAGACCACACTAAAGATTTCCAAGACCACTCCAAAATAGGCCCTGCTCACAATAGTCAGAGATGGGCAAGATACTCTAAAAAGTATCTTACAAGCTGTTGTTAGTCAAAAGAAAAAATCTTATTACAAGATAAGTTCATTAAAAATAAGTATCTATGATAAAGTTTCAAGATACTGTTATAAGATTGGTCCTAGCAAGTTGCTATTTAGCTGGCACATGGTAAAAAACTTAACATGTATAAGGATGTGAAAGTATTTATGGAAGCAGTAAAACAGAGTTTTGCAGTTATGCATTTTTCAGTAAGCAATCAATAATTCCACTCGTGTGCTATTTTTCTTGTAATAGCAATTGTGAAGACCATTGAAAGGTACGTTATTCATTAGCCTAAGGCGCTTTAGTGTATTTTTGCTTAAGTGCTGAATGCTAATAGATTTCAAACAGCTCCATCGACTTCTCAAATTCGTTGGTCTTTTAAAGTTCGAAATATGTGAATACTGTTCAGTTCACATTTTTGACAAAGTCATTTTCTACTACTTCCACTGTGATGTGTACTTCCTATTATCCGATAAAACAACCTTCAATACGGGATGTTTACTAAACAACCTGTTTTGCCATATTTAAGCTCAGGCTCAAGGAGCCACACCCAGTCACACCAAGCCACACCCAAACAACTTCTAGAAACTAATGATAGAATACCCAGTCGAAGAGGTCAAGCTACACCACTGGAAATCAGTTGTCCATTGACGCTAAGATATAGTTTATTTTTTCTTTTAAGTCCTAAGAACATTATATGGAATTTTGATGGATTGGGACTCATTGCATTTGACGTGTACCATTCTCATAATTTTTGTAGATCTCTCTCTAATTTAATAATTACTGAGTCTATATTTGAATCAGACGAGTAAATAGTTGTGCCGTCTGCAAAGTTACATATTTCCGACTGAAGATGCCTATAAAATAGATCGTTTACAAAAACGTTGAAAAGTAAAGGTCCAAGGACAGAGCCCTGTGGTACACCAAGAGAGGTGCATTTAGGCGAGCTGTAGATGGAACCTATTTTTACTCTTTGGATTCGATTTGACAGATAGCTATAAATTAGTCTTAGAGCTTTTCCATTGAATCTATATGCTTCTAATTTCGCTATCAATAGATAGTGGGGTATGCAGTCGTAAGCCTTCCATAAATCCATTAAGAGTGTTCCAATTATACCCGTCATATCTAGATGCTCTTTCCATCTCTCTACTGCTCGAAATAGAGCATGTTGTATACTATATTCCTGTCGGAAGCCAGAAAGCAATGTGGACAGCATATCAGTCACAAACTGGTTAATTTGTTCACTGATGATTTTTTCAAGCATTTTTGACATGGCTGATAGGAATCTTATAGGTCTATAGTTGACTATTTGATATGGGTCCCCCTTCTTATATAGTACATGTTTATCTACCTCTTTTTGTAAAAGACACAGTTATCCATAGTTGCATTTATGCTATCTGTTAAGTATGGACAAATCACCTCTTTCGCTTCCTGTATAATTTTCGTTGGCAGATTATCCCTACTTACTTTGTTAGTCTCTAATGCTTCTAATTTAGCCATGACATGTCACAAGGTAACAAATCTAAAGTCAAGTGTATGGACCAATTTTACCTTTCTTTTCATAGCTATAATGCTTGCGTGATTTTTATATTTTGTCACAGCTGTATCAATCTTTTTGTCTGGAGTTTTATGTATCCCATCATCTTTAAAGTGCTTATGCATCGAAAACTTCGAAATTTAACTTTTTGCATTTTCTAATGCAACTTTGTGCTCTGATCATCATTCTACAAACTAAAGTATAATAACTCATATGGAAAAAAGTTGAGCCCTCAAACTTTGCTATTTTGGCATTTCAAGTGCGAATTCTAGCTACTGCGTATGATGTCATAACGAGTACGCAAAAAATTTTGATCGCTTCGCTTGTTAGCATGGATTTCACTAGGAAGTCCTTCAAACGTCGTGGAGGACAGGTACTGTTAGGCTGGCCTCCCGAACGGAATAAGCTGCACAAATGATCAGAATACAGAGGGGAAATCCGTTCATACGTTTCCAGTCAAGGAAAAAGACAGGAAAAGACACCAAGCTTGGGTCAGGTTGTGCAAAGACATAGGCCAAAATGGAGCAGCACCAACTCGTCTTTTCTTTGCTCTGACCATTTCGATAAGAGCTGCTTTACGAAGAATCAGGAAATCGCTGCCAAACTTGGAATGAAAAGGAAGCGAAAGCCAGATGCTGTTCCTACTATTGGTTTATCGTTGGCAGACACAGCAGATACCATTGATCAGTCACTGACAGATAGAGCTAAAAGACCTTACTTTAGACCTTAGTACATCCCGCGTATTTATACGCATCGGGCGGTCAATAGCTTCCATTGAATCCGGTTCACAGCGTCTTCATTGATGTTTTGCAAAGTCCTATTGATGGTACTCAGATCCTCCGTGTTTGTTTTTTAGACCCTGGTCAAGTAGTAACAATTAACAACGTTGAGGAAAACAGGACAGAGAGGTATGTTGAGTTGGTAGATTCGACATGGCCTACCAGTAAAGGAAAATTATAATGCCATAGCAATGTATTTCAATTCCTTTCATAGACTCTCCGTGATATGTGTTAAAAAATGGATGACACAATGGAGGAGGAAGAAATGCTGGCAAGCACAAATACTGTTTGTACCAGATGTCCAGTCCATCGGGGGTCATTGGCCTCAACACTTTCTTTATCTTGGGCATCTGAATCGTCAGCTAGTGGCCCTCCGTGGCATGCACCTATTACCCTACACGTTGTACAAGTAGTAGTAGGCCTGGCTGTGCAAGCACACGGTCATCATTGCCATCATCTTTTAATTGATAATCAGTAGCTTCATCATAAAATGACGATTCACTGTCACTGTTTGCCATTTTAATGGGCCGTAGCACGCCAAGACGAGAGGCTTTCTTACGCTTTGTTTGTCAACTGATAAAGGCCTAAAGAATGCACTCGGCTTGATCCTCGTTATGACGTCACGCAATGGCTATCAAAATTCGCACCTAGTGCCTCAGAACAAGCGCTAATTTCTACACCTTTCTCGCCAGTAAGAACAAAAATAATATGATCCTCGTGCATTGGAAAGACTAAAGTTTCGATTTTAGCTTAAAAAGTGTCTTCGAAATTTTCGATGCATAAGCACTTTAAATGTAGGATCTAGATCTAGGGAGTCTGTTATAGTCAAAAAATGGGAGTTAAAGGATTCAGCGATTGCTTTATCATCTGATATAATAGTGTCATCTTCAAAGAGGACGATTTGTTCTTCCATTGAATTTTTCCTTGGAAAGCATAATTTTGACTGGTTTCCAAAATTTTCTATCATTATCTATAGTGTCTATATCTACGGAATCGTAAAAGTCTCGCTTTAGTTTTCTGTTCATGCTGACAATCAGATTTCTTTGTTGTTTATATCTCTTAAGGTCTTCTTTTTTGCAGTTTTATTCGCCCTTCTCTTTAGTCTTTCCTGTTTGTTAGCATGAGGTCAATGAATCGTCCACTTGAGGTCCTTAAGCATGCTTCCCCCTTACGGAGGCTAAATAGTTGGTAAGTACTAAAAAGTGTACTCATTGCTTTGTCACCTATCTCCATATCAAAGTCACCCATAATTAAGACATTATCACGTGATGGAGTATATTTATCTATAATGCTGCCCAGGTTGTCAACGAAGTATCTTGGGTCTTGTTTAGGATTCCTGTATATTGGCAATAAAAGTCATTTCTGTTTTCTTATGTTGATCTCGATAGGTCTGAATTAGGAAATAGTATCCTTTTGTATTTCACTAGTTTTAGGACGTTCCGTTCAGTGAAGGAAATGAGCCTAAATCCACTACTCCATGCAAGGACACATCTTTGGAATATGGCACGTCTGTTTAAAAGAAGCATATCAATAAATTTTTGCAGGGACTGGAATGCAATGATTTCTTCAGCAAATGTATCTCATATTTTTTAATAAAAAGCATGCGAGCAGATGTATCTTGAAAAGGCTATCTCCTAATCCTAACTTTCTTCACATTTGATGCACAACCATGCCTCCAAAGTTGAATACAAGAAAGTCCAATCCTGGGCTATTGAGACCAAACAAAGCTGATTGGCTCATGTGCATTCAAAGTTCCAATAATCTGTATATAGACGTTATATTTGTTATATTCCGTTATCTTCAACAGTTGATCTTCTATGTTCATGAAGATTTTTTGTGTACATACAGATATTCAAATACCCAAAGGTGTTAGTGCGTAATGCATCAGAAGTTAAAGACAATTTTACTAAGCTAAATCAAAGTTTCAGTACTGAGTCAAATTAGCCGTTGTCTTTCAACAGGAGCACTGGATGAAACAGGTGTGTTGATGCTGTGGAGGACAGGCTGTTCACATGGATATCCCTCTAGCAATGGTAAACCTTTGCCAAAATACTCAACACCTTGATTGACTTCAGCTCTAGTATCCTCAATACACCCGACTATCCTGGATTCCTCAAAATCATATCACGTTTATGCATGGCAATAAAAACAACTTCCTGCATGAATTGATCGGATAAAAAATTGGATTTTGTCACTTCACCTTCACGCAGGAAAGTGAGCCAAATGAAAGTCCACTTACTTATTAGATGACACAATGTTACTAGCCATCAACTGTGATGTCACAAAGATTATCACTAATTTCATTGTTCACTTCAGTTTTATTCATAAAAAGTGGCAAAAGAATCTTGTAACTTTGAAGGATTTGTTTTATAGTATCTTACTGCAAGATGTAGTTATTGAGAAAATTTGTATCTTATTACAAGATACAGTTACTTCAAAAGGAAAGTACCTAAGTACAAGATACTATTATGGATATTAGTATCTAGATAACGCCTATCTCTCCTTGTAAGCTTTCTTAGGTCTCAAATACTCAAATATCCATTACTGGACCTTCTTCATTTCTTGGGCAGCTGAATACTGCTACCGTATTTCTACGCCTATGAGCACCCCACGTATAAGTCCCCCGTCAGATAAGCACACCTTTTCCCTAACACATGTTTTTCACCACGCATAAGCCCGCCTTAGATTGGCCCTATAGTTGTGCTTCTTAGATCGAAGCAGAGAATAAATTCACAAACGGTACTGTACCTTTCCTGTCATATCTATAACATTCTTTTTGTACAGTTTCTACCACAGAGTGTATAGGTACAAGGTATCTCAATCCCTCCATTTGATTCTCAAATTGAAAGGAGTGATAGCGAGAATGAAACTGACAGTGAAACCAGTGACGAAGAGGATAAGTAATCACGCTAATGCAAGAACTGATCATAAGGCTTCCCTGCATAAGTAGGAACTATTGAGAATGTTGTCAAAGATACTACTACTCTCGCTGTTTCAGCTAGAAACTGAACATTTTGGATCTTTTCCTCACCGAATATTTTTCTGCACCTCGTATAAGCGCCCCCGTGGATAAGCCTCCTCCAGATAGGCCTACCAAGAAGCCTTACGAGCACAGATAAGCCATGAGCTTATAGACTGAGAAAAATGGTATCTTTTAAAGCACTTTTGAGTTGGATTCGGGACAAAAGTATCGACGGTGTACACATGCCATACTATGTAGATTGGAGCGGTGGATCACTATTTGTTGGGGCCAGTGATAAAGTGTCTTTTGAGAATTGCTATATTGGGGGGGGGTGCATGCTTACAAGATGACTCCTAAGACATAGGTAATTTAAAACTACGGACTACCCACGTTACAAGGTGCATTTCAAGCTAGCATCTTTTCACTTTGACGCCACTTTAAATGCAAATAAAAACTTTGATGAATAAAGAAGGGCTTCCAAATATTTGGAAAGGATATGTGTCAGACCATTTTTGCTCCATGGAGAGCAGAGCCATAGACATCATGACTTTGCAACAGTTAGGAACTGTCATTTGGAGGCAACGAGATGGACATGCAAACAAAGGTCGAGATATTCAGAGCATGGACATTCCTAAAGAAACATTGTTGAGGAGCCGTCGGAAAGTCAGAAAACATTCTTTGGGGCAAGAGGATACCAATTACATTCATCGTTAATCATGTTTCAATTGAGAAACTGATCCCTTAATCAGGTCTTATTGAGTTTCATAGGCCAAGGTTGAACCTGCTAGTACTATCACATTGGGGTGTAAAAGACCTTATTGGACTATGTAACTTTTCAGGTCAACAAGTCTGTTGGGAAAATATTATGAAAAATGTTCAATTGGGTGTATTGCCCTCCGATATTACCTGGAGTATTGTGCTGAGTTTGCCTTTGCCTGTGCGCCAAGCCAAAAAAAAAAACAAAGCTAACTCTTCGAAACATTGCATTTTAAAAGAAACATTTACTACGGGAGCAAATCCCCAGAAAGGGAACGTGCTAGTTCAAAAATCAAAGAAAAAGTTTGAGAACTGAGAGCACTTTTTGGAGAAAAACCCCTCCAAACATCAGCAGAAGCATCTATCTCACTTCCTAATTGGAAATTCAAATGTGTCATAAAAGCAAATACGTTTGAATCAGAATCTTAGCGAAGACTTTTTATCAGCTCTAGTAGCAAGTAGGTTTATGTCTCTGGTTGCTGTAACACACGAAAGAATGCTGATTTGTTCAAATCGATTTCTTCAGTTTTAATATAAAGGTTTTGGAAAAGAGGGATAATTGGGTGGGGGCAAAACTCCATTTACTAGGGGGATGATTTCGAGAACTAGGGGGATTTGCTCCCCGAGTTTGTATGTTGAAAAAGGCCCCGCTTTGAAATCCTAAAAAATGAATTGATGTTTTCGATTTTTGTGCAGTTCCTTGTCCTTTCTTTCATTTGAAAGCTCCCTTTTCCGACAAAAGCTAAGATTCAAGTAAAGATGAAAACAGCTGCCTATCTATCCTTCATAGACGTGACATCTATAGTGACAGAGAGGAAGGACCATATCTGAAACTGCAAATTATTGACCTATTCGGTAGGGGGAGGCAACTCTTTTACCGGAGGGATCTTAATAAAGGCTGGGAGCACGAGCTAAGGCTCCTCCACAAAGTATCTAAAGAAGGTTCTGCAGGGGTATAGGGTCACATATACTTTCCTTTGGGAGGGGAGGGTGCTTTGCAAAAATTTTATGGCCATAGGCGCCGATTACATGGGGGTTTGGGGGATCGATCAACCTCTGGGCAATGCTACGTGGGAGCTCAGCCCCCTTTGAATAATTGTGAGGAAGAACACCTTTTGGCTGTCCAAATCACAGAAACCCGAGAACTGACGTGGCAATGATACTACATTGACGCTTCTGCTATACACCCATACATATATTTTCTATTTGTTTGGATAGCCTTTTCTTTTGCTATCTTCAATAAAATATATGCTATATAATATATAATTACAAGGTGTATTGATGGTAGCGCAATTGTCTAAATTTTCTAATTGGAGTCCCCCCACTGAGAAAATCAAAAGTAGGTGCCTTTGACTATGGCTAAAAAATAGGTCACAGAAAGCAGTATCGTAAATATCGTAAATCTTCAAATAAGCCCTAGGGACTTATTTGCAAAAATGAATTATTGTGTTGAAGCTTATTGTAGGAGATGGCTCATTCGAGGAGGACTTATTTCAAAGTCTAGCATTTTCCTCAAAGGTTGAATTTAAAAACGACGTATCTTTCTCTATCAACTAAATTAATAATTACAAAAAGTTTATTTTGCAAACAAAATGTATTAGTCAATAACAATTTCTTCATTATTATCACGAATGTCGCCTTTCGCGTTTCAGTTTGCTTTTTGTCTTCACTCAAAGAAAGTACACAGTTTTTTCTTAGAGTGAAGTCTATAAGAATATTCAGGCTCAGCATCGCTGAAAGTTAAGACTGCTTTAAGAATAATGCAAGACTCAAGTTTCATCAAGACTTATAATGGTTGTGTATTTGATCTTATAGTACTGATTTTAGATTGACGTTTTCACAATCAACACACTGTTTGTTATTCTGGTCCACTTTTATTTTGCTATGTGATGAAGTAGGACATCAACAAAGATTGGAATATAATCCTTTTGTTTTACACCTTTGATATTTAGGAATAATGTAAGAGTAATCAAAGGCTGAAAACCTAAAAAATTAAGGATATTGAGGCTTGGCGAAAAATGAAGCATTCTTATAAAAAAGGTGTGTAAGACTTTATATAGCAGCGGTTCTCAACTTCTTTTTTACCCATGGACCACCTTTCCAGCACTTGTTTGTTGGTAGACCCCTTCAGAGCATTTGACAAAATACGAGCTTGTAATTTTCACTGAAAGAGGCTACGGGACTATACATCTACTTGAGGAAGTGCCAAGAACTTATGCCATACTTTGAATGAATACTCTTGAGTCCCAAGCAGGGGGCTGGAACTGTCGTGAAAACTCAATAAATGCGGGGTATTGGAACAGGTGGTATTAAGTATTGTTTAAAAACTTTGATTTTTGTTGTCGCAAAGAAGCTTGTATTCTACAACTTGCTTCTTTGGAACACTTTTTAAGTCTGGTAAACAATTCAATTCATACTTCACCATTTTGAGATAGGAGCTGGGTTTGGAAGAAACTGCTGATTCATTCAATAATTGTATAGCGAAAATTAGTTATATATATTCTTCATGTTTCTCGATAGGGTGTAAATTGCAAAGGAAAGTTCTCAATCTGTTGTGAAGTGACACTGCTTCATGGACCACCAAAATATCAATGTGGACCCCCAAATTGCTAAATTTGTCCTGTGGACCCCCAGGAATACGTCATGGATCCCAGTTGAGAGTCACTGGTACATAGCTATTGTCCTGTGGGGGGGGCTTATTCGGAAGTGGGGACATATTCGAGGATTTACGATAGGATGCTAAATCCTGTATCATGGCCAACATTCATATAGTTTCATACATTTTGGGGCCTGGTGCGCCCCTGAACACATCACTGGTGGGAGTTCTAGTACCCTGCCTTCCCTACTGCTTCGTCGCCCATGGAAAGTACGAAATTTATTGGATCCTCTTGGGGGGTATCTTACGTTACACGAAGAGGAAGCCTCTGCAGCAGGTTGTGGTTGTGTGTCGTCATCGCAAATAATTCATAAGAAAGGAGAGTACCTAGCTCTGTGTTTTTCTGAGTATTGCTAACTTGAAAGATACCGACATTTTCATTTTTCCTGGTATTTGTCCACATCATGAGAAATACAACTGCACTGTTCATATAGCAACTTCATACGAATAAGCCCAAGCCACCTGACAAGAAGCATCACTGAGTGCCTAGCCTGGGTTGTCACTGCAAATACGCAAAGGAAGATGAGTAAAAAGGGCGTCTCCACCACAGCTGCGTGCAGATTGAGGCAAGACTATATGCGAATGAAGAAGGATCCAGTACCATATATAACTGCTGAGCCTTTACCATCAAATATATTGGAATGGTAAAATTTTTCCCTCCCATATCTTAGGCCCTTTATTTTTTGTAGTGCATTTTTTCAAACAATGTTCTCGTTGTCCTTCAGTAGGTTTCTAGTTAGCCAAGCTACACTTAGTTTCGATTGTACAATATTCTACTTATATTTTCCTTGTTCTTGGCTATTTAGCGTTGTACTAGCATTTAGAAGCAGTTAGCATTGTGGGAATTGTTTAAGTATCAGCAATACTTCAAAACAGTTTTCAGGAGATATGGTGTTTAGTTACACAGATCGCTTTATCAATTCATTTGCGGATAGGTATAGTGCCACGTTGTCATGTGATTTGTTTGTCGAAGCTTGAACGTCCTATGAAGTTTATTTTCGAAGTAATAGAAATAGTTTGTCACTATTCTTACATTTGACTGCATTTGATGTAGGCTGCGTATGAATTGGATCAGCATATTCTAAGATGTATATGAGAATAGTGGTTTTTGAAGCTTTATTTACTTTCTCAGGATGGAATTCAGTTGTTTATGGAAAACATAAAAATACACAATCTTAGCTAGATATTTTTATCTGTTTGTTTTATTATCTGTGATGAAGTTTTCTCATAGCATAGTATGATTATAGCCTACATTTAATATGGGATGTGTTTCATTTTCCTTTCTATGCCAATTGAAGATTGGGTATCATAGACAAATATATTGCTTTTTTAGGCATTATGTGATAAGGGGACCTGAAAAATCACTCTATGAAGGTGAGTAACTGTTTTGGTACCTTGAAAATGTTTTTGCAATATAAAATATGCCTTTTTCTCTTACTCCTTTTAGAGCTTCATAAATGGCTAAACATGAAAGTAGAAAATAGCAGTAGAGTTTTGGTTTGTGATCACTATGTAATCATTATCATCATCAGTTTCTTCAGAAATATTTTCACTGTGTCTATCATGTTCAATGATGCCAGAAACATCTTGGTGTGTAAGGGGTAGACTTTTTCTGAAATCCCTCTAGAACAGTGGTTGAGAACCTATGGCTCACAAGCCACATGTAGCTCTTTTCGAGACTGCATCTAGTTCTCTAGCTTTCAGAAAAACCTTAGCAAACTTTCTTCAAATCACTGCAGAACAGTGAATACCTCCAAAAAGGCCTTCCAAAGTTACCACTTGTGACATCTTCTGTTGTCATATAGCCTGAATTGCCAAGTTTGTGTCAAATTAGAAGAGTTCCCATGCATCACCAATACCCAATTGTATGGCTCTCATTGAAAGCCATGTTAAAATATGAGGCTTCCATGGCTCTCTCAGCCACAAAGGTTCTCGGCCCCTGCTCTAGAACATAATATTAGAGGCAGGTTTCCAGGTGAACAAAGTCTACTTCCTTTCCATTATTTCCCTGACTCTAGCTTATTGATGGGAGCTTAATTTTATGTACACATATTCATCACAAAGAAGTTATGAAATTGAGCAAAGCACTTCTTGCCCTCCTCAGAATTAGGAACCAGTAGAACTACCCCTCCTTGCCCCCATCATCATCACCACCACAATCTTCTTCTCTTTTCCATCATGCCTTTGATGGAGGTTAGGAGTGACCTTGTGGGTGATTGGATCACCTTCCAGTTGTTTAAAAGCATTGAGTCCTGGTTGAATCGTTTCTGAATCTCAGCAAAATGAATCATTTTCAACTTAGGGACAGGTGTTTTTCTGTGCTTGCTCTCCACCATGTGGAGGTATCCAACCATGAGCTAGCCTAGCTATCATCACTAACACCTATTATCATAGTGGTCATCATAATTATCACCATCATCATCACAATCATCATCATCATCATCATCATCATCATCACCATCATAATCACTATCATCATCATCATCATAGCCATAACTTCGTAAACCTATACTGCATACATTTTGGCAGTTATTTTTACACTACATAACATTGACCACACAAATGCTTTAAGAGTCTATTGCCATAATATATTCAATATATTTCTCTTGCACTGAATTGTTTACACTCTTCTTGTAATACATCAGGTGGTTATTATCATGGAAAGCTTGTCTTTCCAAAAGAATTCCCTTTCAAGCCACCAAAAATTATCATGATGACACCAAATGGAAGATTTAAAACACATACAAGGTCAGCTTACATCTATTGTATTTTATATATAGGTGTGATTTACATTTACTAAACATTAAGTGATTACATACTCTTTCTTGTTGTTAACATTTTTCTAACTCCCTGTGTAATAAACCCCCACTAAGCAATCATTGGAAAGTTTTCTTCTGTTAAGCAACAGAGAGAAGGTGTTGGCTAAAGGGGATTCAGCCCCCTTGTTGGGCTGGGTAATTTCCTAACTGTACATTTATCAATGGAACATGGAGGAAAGGTACACTTTATCCATAGAAGGAAACTGCCACAACCATATTTTGACTTTGTGCTTCAGGTTATACTTTCAGATACACAGCAGGGACATACAAATTATTGCCATAAATGCAAAAATGGACATGGTCAAAGGAGTGGCCTATCTATATACTATAGCACAGCCCCTTCGCTGCATTTTATGATGGCATCCCTGTTGGAGAGTATCTGCTGTTCTTGCAGCTTTACCATTACCATCATTATTTAAGGTTTGCATTGGATGATGAATTCAAAAACATGACTTCAGTTTTGTTTCAACAGTTTTGCACTAAATGAAGAGTAATTTATTATGTAAAACAAGTTTGTTGTTATCGGCACTTTACAGCTCTTTATTATGGCATAATGCTGATTTGGGCTGTGTTTTCAATGCTGTTATAGGTGAACTGAATTTTAGTAATGATTAGAACAAACTGTGCAATTTTTGCATGTGATATCACCATGAACAACTGCAACCACAAACTGAACTGTCATATCTCATGCTACTCCAACTTTCACTTATGTTCCCAAATAATTATAAAGTTAAATGAGAAGGCTGCTGATTCTTGCTATATGGGGCCAGTAAAATAGTTTTAAAAGAAGTCTACCTAAATTAATATCCATAGCAAACCATTGGCCCAGTTAAGATCTTTTAGGGAATGATGAATAAGAATAGTTTGGAAATGTGGAACAGAAAATTGTCATTAAAATACTACAGTATTCTACACTAGATTGTGTACTCTTTACTTTCAGTTTACTGTATAATTTTATTTTTGTGCTCAAGTTTTGGCATTTTATGGGCATTTTGCTGATGTTTGGGCATGATTTTCTGTTGTTCAGTTGTATTTTTTGTAAGCTTAATATAAAGAAGTTTTATGGTTTTGTCCAATTAATGGCAGTTTTTGCCATTGTCTACTTTCTAGTTATGTTTTACTGTAATTATTCAATGTGTCGTGCTTCTTATTTATTTCATAGAAAATATTTATATCATATAGGGTGCAAAATCCTTTGCTTTGTATCATAGAGCCTTCTACAGCAAACTGGTTTGAATTTATTCACTGCATATGAGTTCCTTTAATTTTGTATTATTTTCTCATTTGAGAACATCTTATTTCACTTATATAGGTTGTGCTTGTCAATAAGTGATTTTCACCCTGATACATGGAACCCAGCATGGTCTGTTTCTACAATATTGACTGGTCTTCTAAGCTTCATGGTGAGCAGAATAAATTATTTATTTTTTCAATAATTAAGATCCACCATATAGGAGATACTTATTAAGACACTGATGTGATTACTGGTATCTATAAGCCAGGGGTTGAGCTTGAGACCAGAACATACTGTGCTAACAAGGCTAGAAGAGCTCATGTGCTGATGGTGTAGTTCCCCCTTCATCACACTCCATATAGCAACATTTCTGCAAACAGCATGTCAAGAATAACACCGTTATTGATTCCTTGAACTGTCTAGTTCGTTGCTTTCTAAATTTGCCATAAATTTCATTTATAAGATTTGTTACTACAGATTAAAGAAAGAAGGTAGCTAAAGCCTGATCTATGGCTACTATTGTTGCTCTTTTTGTTGGTATACTCATTAGTTTGGTAATGCAAAATCCCTATGGAATTAATTCCGCTTATTTTCTGATATGCTCTTGTAATTTTTTGGGGGGAGTACATGCTACTCATCCCAAAGTTTAGTATGCCATTAGCTTCAAGTATTATTTGGATGTGATTTTGAGTTACCAGGATTATTTATTTTTGTACTTGATCTTAGTGAATAATTTAGTTTTCAAAGGTACTATGAAATCTTTGTTTTAATTATAGCTTGAGCGAGCCCCAACCCTTGGTAGTATTGAAACAAGTGAATTTCAAGTATGTCATTTTGAGAAAGTAAAGTATTTCATGTGACATGGCAATAGGGCTATGTTTCATTATTATTATCCACTTAATCATCTTGATGATGCATTAGTTGGCAGACAGTACATAGTAGAGCTTACAATTAGATAGCAATACAAAATAGCAGAAACATGACAGCATAACATTAAATAATTAGCATCATGATAGTATATAGTCATCAAATTTCTGCTAACTTATAGTATTCAAAGACTTTGTTTATGTTTTTCATCTTAATTTAAGTTATTAACAAGCTTTTGTAATTATACAAAGGTTGTCTAGAACCAATGAATAGAATAGGGAAGTACTATTGCAATCAAATAATGAAAGTATGAAAGTAACTTTGGTGTATTGTTTATTGTATTCATGATGCATACTGTGTAAATGTACCCATTGTCATAGAAACGCCAGTTTGCTGCACGGTCTTTGGAGTTTAATATTCAGAATAAGACTTTCTGTGAATTGTTCCCAGATATTTTTGATGTAAGTATAAATATAGTTTTTTGATAATGCTATCTTGAAAAACTTTATTACAATGCCTGCAATTTATATTGGTAAACTGGTTTTTAACAACCTTTTAAGAAAATGTATTGTTATCATATTTTTATTATATTGACACCTGAATTGCCAAAGGATGGGAGTTATAATATTTACTACCTTCCTTCTTTTTGCCAGTTTTTGAGCTATTCAGAATACTTCTTTCTGTCCAATAAGTTGCTTGCAAGTTCCATGATTTCTGGCAGTTGTTGTAGGGAAAGAGGATTTGCTTGGCAAACTTTAAAGAAGGTCTAGCTGTTGTTTCACTAAAGATGCAAGTCTCTTAATGTTGATAGGCCTATCACCTAGCAGCAGGCCTGCACCTACTATTTGCTAATTTTTGCAAAGAAAATTTGTCTACCATGGTTAAAGTTGTATAATTTTTTGCTTGCAGGAGATTAAAAGAAAACTAGATGCATTGAATGAAATCAGACTAAAACAGTGTGACTCGAAAAGTAATGCAACAAAGGATTCTAGTAGAACTGGGACAACTGAGCATAACCCAGCTAATGAGAATTACCTTGGGTCAACAATTGCTAATGTATGTATTATACTAGGTGTACTAGCCTTTGGGTTCACAGTAAGCTATGTATTGAAAGCTGCTGGAGTGCAGCATCGATGATTTATTGCCAAGTCTGTAATCATACAGGAATCAGACATCTATGGTAGTTAGTATTTTACTTTATATATATGTAAATCTCTTTATGTTGATCAATTTACATATTCATGCTAATTATCTAGACTTGTTGGTACTTCCTTAGAAGAGTTCAGCTTCAATGGAATCAAAAACTATTTATAGTTTAGTAGTAGGCTGTTCTGATGACACCATAAAACGCCCTGAAATCTATCAAGTGTTTACTCTCCAAACATATCTTTTCAATAACAAATTACAAGGTAGATGATGGGAAGTGCAGCGTCTGTATAAATTTGGACATAAGTATGACAACAAAAAGAGACACCATTTAGTTTTCCTTCTTTAGATAAAATTATTTTGACAATTCCATATTATCCAACAATTCAATAATTCCATATTATACAATCCTAGTTGACAGTCCTATTTGACACATGCACGATATGTTTCAACCCAATCTTGGGCCATAATCTGTCAGAATAAAAGGTCTGAATATCGTAATATATAGGAGTAAGTTGATCACTTGTGAAATCAAGACGTGCAGAACCGTACATTATGCAAGGGATAGTAAACAACCAATAGGAAACAGAGAATATCAGAGAGGGCCAAAAAGAGAAGCATGGGAATAGAAGATAATGGGGCCAAACTAGTGAAAAATAAAGATCCAAACAAAATGAGAAAATAAAATCACATGCAAAAGCAGAACGTGAGGGACCTCACATATATCAATGATGCACCAGGGTAGTAAATAACCATAGAGAAAAACAAGACAATGTAAAAAAGTGCCTAAAAGAGACCCATGGGAATAGAAGAAAGTGGAGAATTGAGACTAGGATTGTCCTTTGAATAAATGGTATTGTTGAAATAATTTGATCTAAAGAAGGAAAACTAAATTTTTCAAAATTACAAGGTTGTGCAGATGGTATCATGTCATGATACCTTGTTTCAGCACTAGTTTAGCTTTTGTGTCATGTGTTTTTTGCAATGTCATCCTGTAAGACTGTCAGTTTAATAGCGATTTTATCATGCTTGGTCAAATTGCCTTCTTCTTGCGGCCATGGCTTGAAGTTTACTTGCAATATTTGAAATGTGGAGGGCTTGTATATTTTTTTGTACTTGAATTCCTTTTGTAAATTTCTTGGCAAGCTGTTGATTGTAATAAATGCAGACCAATTACAGGTTGCTTAAGATAATGAAACCTCCCAGAAGCCAGTCAAGTGTCATGATTGTTATGAAATTGGCCTTTGAAAACTTTGCATGGCAAAATTATGTGTTAGTTTCAAAGATTCCTATTTATTCATACTTCTCAGGACCTCAAGAATCTTCAGAGGCTTGCTCCAATGAAATGAAATAAGAAATATAATTAAGTAGTTCCTCTATCAGCTTTTATGAATTGGAAATATAAAGCTAGGCTTGTGTGGCTCTGTATGGAGTTAACCTTGTGCAGTGCCTGACAATGGTTTCACCACCTAAAGAATTGAGTTAAGTGGTTTGATCATACAATGTAAATAGTAGTTGTCTTTTCAGAAATTTGGGTAAAAGTTGAAACTTCAGTTTTTTATAACTCTTGAATGGTTAGAACTATCGCTGAGATAAAAGCATTTTTGTGATCCCAGAAGGATTTTCTATCCATTCAGCAGCAAATATTGCATTAGGTCAGGGTTCTCAAACTCAATCTACCCAGGAGCCACTGGAGGCATTTCCTGGGTGTGGTTGGGTCACTTAAGGGATACCACAAAAAATCAATTGAAATATCCTCAAATATTACAAGTTTTGATCATACCTTCTAGGCATAAAGTGCCAACCGATGTCTAGAAATCAAGGTTTGCATAAGGCTAATGCAACTTAGCCTAGTCCTGATGAGGGACAAGGGCAGGAGCTGGCTGAAAGGCCTTTCAGAGGTCCACTTCTCTTGTAGGCCACTCTAGCATTATACTTTCTAACCAGGAGAGGGCTGCAAAATATTGCTCTGAGGGCCACAAATGGCCCATGGGCTGCAAATTTGAGAACCCTGCATTAGGTTTTCAAATCACCTGAACTCCCTATTAGTAGCCTCAAGGAGCAAATTGTTCTCTCTTTGTATGATGTGATAAAACACTTTAGAGTGAAAAGAGCATTGGTAACTAAGTTGTAGTTGTGGAAAGGTCTGTACACATAGAAATGTGGTTAGGTAAGAGTTGAGAGACTAAACAATTTCTTTCTTTAGATTCATTTTTCTATCATGCTTAACTTCAGACAAATTACTTACTCTACAACATATTTTAAAAGAACAGTCAAGACCTCCACAAAAGCCCTCTAATTTTCAAGGGAGGGGCATGCTTGACATTTTTGGTTGGAATTGGTAGTTCTTTTAATTGCAGGTAATTCATTACAACCTCAACAAGTTTTTTCACTTGCTCATCAGTTGGGATTTCATGCCATTGTTTCAAAACAAAAGCTGCTAGAGATCTTGGCAAATGTTCTAACACTTTCGTGAATTGACCCTTCTGACGGTTTTGCTCAATGATATTAAGCAGCCAATGCTGGAATCCATCCCACTGGCAAGACATCATTATTTTTGTCAAATAATTGTTTTCTCCACCATCACCAAAGAACATGTTAATTGAAATGGTAGTCTCAAGGGAAGTTACTTGATGCCACCAAAAGGCAGGGAAGAACAGGAGATCTCCAGATTCCAAAACACACTAATGGAATAAAGTATAATAGTATTATAATTTAGGACTGGAAAAAAGTTATAATATACATATAAATATAGAAAATTCAATCGCAAGACCATGGTCAATTTTTGGGTATGTATTGCTAGTGACAATTTGTAGATGGGAATGAGTCTGCAAAATGTGAGATGTGCAGAAACATAGAATTATAACAGATTGATAGAGGTTGACAGACTAAGGGGAGAAAGTAGTTGTATTCCAATTAATTTTATAATTTTCTGTGTTATATTAGTTTCACTGCAGCTACAATTAACTAGCAAAAAATAACCAGAAAATATGATGTATAAATTATTAACAAAAACTTGTCTAAGAAATTGTTGGAAAGATTCTTGAGCAAAATTTCATGATTAAGAAGAGTAACTAATTGAAAAAAGGCAACTTTCTGAAATGTGTACTTCCATTTCTAATCCCACCTCAAGATAGTGAAAATTGCTCTATGTTCTACAAGAAAGTGATATATCTTAATTCATGAAATTTTTGTGCACATATAATATTTGTGCAGTGCGGTTGCGCAGATAATTGGTTCAACAAAAATAGCTAAATTATTGTGCATTTTACTGTGTGAAACCTTGATGTGCACAAACTGTTTCCTTTCAAAAGGTATGTTAAAATTAGATTGCACAAAATTGCAGAAAAGGACAAACAATAGTTATAACTTAATATGATTTTCTTCAAAAGCATCAAATAATCAGAAGCTCTTTTCTGTCAAACAAGGCAAAGTCTTATATTTGGAAGTGCATCAGAGTTTCTGGTTTTATAATTTGGGAATTGAGATTTACATACATCTTGATTATTCAATATTTTAGGGCATTGCCCATTTACCATTTCAGGTGTTATCACTAGCTTATTCTATCCTATAATACAAATGTGAAAAATATATGTAGAATTGCATATGAAGTGTCTACATTTTTTTTCTTTCACTCTAGTGCAGAAAAGTTAATTGTATGTGTGAAACCCAGGTACGCAAAATTGAATGCACAAAAGATAGATGCAAAAAATTAGGTGTACTTGAACATTGCATGAATTAAGGTATAAGAAAGTGGGTCTTGACCACTCAAAAAGTTAAAAAGGAAATATTCAGTATATGTTTCAGAGACTTGAGAAAGTTTCCAAGCATTGAAAATTCTAATTTTTTGTGTAGAAAATGTTAATGATATGCTGGCTCACCCTTCTCCACAAAATTTCAGTTTCTGTTACTGACCAAGAGTGTAATAAATTAAGTTGTATGTGAAGCTTGTTAAGCTACACACAGGCAGAAGACCAGAACTAAAAATAGATATCTCAAGAGAATCTGTCATACAGATCACTAAAATTAATTCATCAGAGTAAATAAATGATATATATTGTTATTTACTCTAATGAATTAAGAAAATATATCCTAGCTCAAATAGTACTGGAAAATTCATCCATGCTAATACTTATGCAGATTGTCACTCTCCCACTTCTTTTACTTTGGAGCAACCTGCACACAATCATCAAATCAGAGACAATCTTCAACAATTTAATTTTTTGTCACTGAATGACTTTCTTATACTTAATATCATAGGCATTTCAATGCTTCAGATGATGTGTCAAGTTTCAATTAAAATTTGCAGTTTTGCCTTTTACCTTTCATACTTGACTTGATGAATTGGGAAACATTTTGTCTTGTCAAATGCTTTCTTCAGTAAGAAACATCTCATATTTAAGACGAGGCTATGATATCAGCAATTATAGTGGATTGCAAGCATCAGCTGTCAATGCTGCAATGAGATAAAAAGGGAAATGTTGTCCCCTCTGTCCTTGGTGTTTAAGCATAGGCCCTCCACACCTACTCTGGCATATCAAGAAATACCAGCTTCTAGATGGTTAGCTCCCTAAGCCCTGTATAAAAGTGTTGGCATGCACAACAAGTGTTCCTTGACTGACATACCTTGTCTTTTGACCCCATATGCCAACCAATTTCAGGAGAAGCATAATTATAAGCATTTCTAACTGGTAGCAAATTTACATGCTTAATTTTGACCTCCAAGGCATCAATATTGGATGAAAAGAATGCATGTATTACGTTGCATTGTGTACACTTTGTTTTATAACAAAACCATCATTTTGACTGAGCCTTAATTTTCTTAATTTTTCCTGAAATTGAGCCTGAGATTTTCTTAAAGTTGTCTTTCTTAAACTTTTTCTGAAATAAACTGGCTAAAATGGTTTACACATTCAGTATTGATATTTCATACTTAAATTTAAATTCCATCTTAAAATCTTGAATGCAATAATGACAAAATATTGATTTTTGGCCAATAAAAGCACTAAATTTTGGAAATTGAGTCTCATGATTTTCATATGATTTTCTTAAGATTTTGACCATTTGAGCCTCATTTTCTTATAGAATTTTTTCTTATGAAAAAAAACATGTATGCAAATTGACACCTCATTGGTTTTCAGAGTGGATATTTAACATACCTCAAGGCATTTTGCACACTTGAAATTAGGAAATTTCTCCAAATCAGGCTCATCAATGAGGACTTTTGACTGTATTGTTCTACCTTTTGAACCAAGTTCATTTGGATACATTGTGGGCATGTCACATCCAAACAGTTTGACACTCTTTTTCCCATTCAGCACAATCAAGCAATTGTCATCAGGATCAAAATGGCAAAACTCATAATGCCCTTGATTAGCTATCCATAAAAATGGTCCACCATGCAATTTTTCAACAAAATCTGGGACTTCAATGTCATTTTCTAACTGTGGAAAGGCCTGTTTGATATTCTGTACTGCCATATATGAACTCTTTGCCTTTTTATTCCCTTTGGTAATATTGCCAATATAGTCCTCAAAAGTCATTTTTTCAATATTGTATTTCTGTCCAACTCTGTAATCCATTAGGTCTGTATTTCTTCGTACGTTGATAACATTTTGCCCAACTTTTTCTTTTAATTTGGCCAGGGTCCACAGTCTTGCTGGCCACCTATTTGCAAATCCAGTTAGAACAAGAGGCCTTCCACCTTGTAGGTATTCTACTTTAAACTCTGTATGATCAATGTATTGACGTCTTTCAATTTGAAAAGTCTCCATTACACTTTGGGGTGTACAGGCAACACTGTTAAGGTGTTAAGGTTTGTCCGCCATTACATTTTCCATGAACTTTGTCTGATAGGAGGCTAAATCAACATGGCTTAGAGATAACCAATAATAACCACGTAACACGGAACTGGTAGTAGGAAAACCCGCCCCATTACATGTGAAAGGGCAGTAGTTGTTATGATTTAATGATATGGGGAATTTCACATCATCTTCAGACAAGAGAAAAGATCAGGACTTTACATCACCTTATCAATGCCAGCTGGAAACCCTTTTTGAGGTAGGGCCTTGTTCTGAATTAGCACTTAAGTTTCAGGAAACCTACTAAGAGTGTTTATTTGACAGTTTTACTGTACCAGTTTCATAACGAAAAGTTTCTATACACAAAATTTGATGCATTCCATTATTTTCTGTTTGTAGAAACTTTCGCATAATGGGCTGGTTTTACACAAAGAAAAATTTGAGGTTAGATTTTTCCGCAAATGCATTGGTTTACATTTATATTGCTGATTATTTTCTTATTACACAAGCTACTATTTAGTAGGTTAGAAGCTAGTAATGTGTTTGTTGATGGTATGAACTTTGCTGATGTCCATTGACTATTCAATCTCTTCATGTTATATCACCTGATAGACTATTTTGTATGTTGCTAAGCCACATTCTCAGTAAATTTTTCATCATTTGGAAAGTAGAGTAGGCCCATGAAATGGTTAGCTGTAGATCAGCCTGTATCACAATCACAAAATGCAGATAAAACGGAGTGGTAGTAGTGTATTAATCTTCAGGACTCTGTGTCTTTATTTGCTCATATTATTTGTGATTTTGTACCACAGAGGGTTTTCCAGTTCAACTCAGTTCAGTTCCATTTTTAGATTTCACTATATACAAGCAGGCACTTAAAAATATATCAAGGGAATATGAATACAGACAATACCAATATTGCAAGAAAACAGCAGTAGCTTGTAAGCAGTGAATTTCTGAAGGAGAGACGCTTTTAATAGGCAAACTAATTTAGAAGAATTTCCAATATGGAAATGGAGCCACTCAGTATTATTGGAGTAGGTAACCAACTTTGCAAATGCAGCCCCTTTTACAATATCTTGCATTTCAAGCTGAGTGTAAAGTAGGAGCAATGTTGCAGCTTGTTTTTCGCAATATCATGCTGGTGGGTAGAAGGTTTCTTTTCCTAGCTTTTAGCATTCTAGTTTTATAGCCAATAATATATAAGTACCAGGACTTACAGAAGTTAGTCTGTCTTGCAAACCTTTAGTGAGTTATTTTGTTTAAATCTCATATAAAATGTATTTATTGTTAGAGTGTGAGCTGATCTTTTTCTGCTTTTCCAGGCTTAATATTTATTTTCATAGTGCACTTCAGCGCCTAATTTAGAGTGGCCTTTGCCACTAATAGTGGTCATGAAAAGTCAAGTGGTGGCCTTGGAAAGAAAGATTAGTGTGGAGAAATGGGAGACTCCGATATGTTTCTTGTTTACTGGAGTCCTTTGATGAGTTTCTTTTCCAAAAACTAATGACATCTACCAAAGTCCATTTTCCAACAAATTTTAGCTAGATGAATATGGTGAGATGGTATTTCCTATGCTCCCTCCAACAATCTGAAGGGCATGGGTAGCTTCACCCCAGACCCCCTTTTCTCCTTTCCTCATAGTTTTTATATTATTTGTCCTTTACATTTCACCTTTGCATGTGTAATTGTGTATGACTTGGCCATACAATTTCTTGATTTGCCTTGTTACTGTATGGTGTAACAACAAAATGCTGAGAGAAATATCCAGCATAGGATTGACATGAGGTGCACCCTGAGGTTTGCAGAAACAGTGATTTTGGAAAATCATGCTACATTAGGCTCTGGTGCACTTATAGTGTAAATGTATTCTTGCATCTACACTTTTCAGGCAGATGCTGTATTTGATTTCTGTATTTTCTCTATTTCTTTATAAGGTTCACTTTGAAGGGCCACGAAAAGGGCTTAGCTCTGTGCTGTTCCAGAGAATGTTTGGGAATGATGCCAGATCTTTAGCTGAGGCACAAGAAAAGTCACTACAACATCAAAATAAGAAGTCATTTATTAGAAATGCACACAACCTGTTAGAAGAAGGTGTAACCCAGTTCTTGCAAGATTTTTGCAAGCATTTCTATATTAAAGTTCTCATAGTGAGATTTTCTAAGATGTTAAATTCTTTGTTGTACCACTCTTTCCTTTTTATACCGTTGCTGTTCTTTTTACCATCCTCTCCTGTCTTTCCCCTTTCCCACTCTCAAACTTTCCTTTTCCCACCTTTCTTCGCTCCCTTTTCTTCCTAGCCTAGCATTCCATTTTTCCTTTTCCGAGCAATTTAGCTTCACAGCTTTACGCACTTTTCAACCTCTGCCCTTGTCTCACAGAATGCGTTAAATGCTCTGTAGCGAACGTTATATGCAAGCGTGAAAGCAGTTTGTTTTTGTAATTTGCAGTATTCTGTTATTGCTTTGATGTCCTAAGACATCGCTATTACGCTCTGAAATCTGGCTTTTTAACTCATGGAAATGATTTTTGTACCAAGTTATAAGCTTTGCACTCAGGGAGCTTGAATGTTACATGATATATTTGCCATCTGCCACCAGCGATAATAGTAGCAGTCTCCGTTTGTTCATTTTAACCTGGGCTAAAATTGTAGATTTTCTTTCAGCATTTAAAGTTCGAGATGCCAAGATTCGGTTCTATTTTGAGCTGATGACAGGCCAGGATGCAGAAACAACTTTAAGAGGTATGTAATTGTTCCATGATGTTCTATTACCTAATTCACGTGCTGTAGATTCACCTTTCCAATAGACCGGTGATTCTCTGTTTAGAATAACCCCTAAGCTCATTCTGCAGCTATTTCATGCTGGCATTTTTGCTTTACGTTTCGACCATGGGCTCCTTAAAAAGCCAGCTTTGGCAGAATTCAAATATGCCCCAGAATTGATTTTGTTAGATACGTTAGACATGATGTCTACTATCTGTCATTGTCATTGATGTGTTGTAGCTTTGCTACTTTCAATAAATCGTATATGCTATCATAATTTGTAGTGTAGAATCTGATTAATATGAATGACAATCTGCTGTGAATTTCTCTAGAAGCTTGCGTGTATCGCTCTTTTAGGTGAATAGAATATTGATTATCGGACATTGTTTATGTAGATCTTTGTGCCTCAGATGCTGCAACATCTGTTGTAACGCTTAGCTTTGAGTTACTGCGATATCTCTTTAACAGTTAGGCCTATAGTTTTCACTACATTTGTGATATTGGTGGATGGATCGGAGCAAAATGGAGGTAATGTTTCGTGTTTATGGGCTTTTCTATTTCCTACTCAGAGGTGAAAAGATTGCTACAGGAGGCATGTATGTACGCATTTGCACTAACAGATAACGAAAGCGCAATTGTGATCGCAGAAGATGACATTATTATTGATTCATTGGCTAGGTCGTGTGTAAGTTATTTTACTATGACCATCTTCATGTCCATTTACTTCCAGAAGGGCACGAGCTTTTAATTGCTTGGTTTCCCGAAAAAAGTGAATACAGATTGTTTTCCTTTCATAGTTTATAGTGTATGCTTGTAATGAAATGATGGGATGATTTGGTATCTTAAATAGCCATTCCAACATGCCTACAGGAATGCTAGATGCACTCATATTAAAACGTGTGCTACATGAATACTTACAGTAGTTGTATTCACAACTCAACGCTTTAATATTTCGTTTTTATGTATCATAAGCAATTTTAAGCTTGCTTTCTGGTAGTGGAAGTGCCTGCTTATCCATTCATCCATAGTTTCATCCATCCACCCAAACTTTCCCATGAATCCACCCACCCATTCACCCATCCATCCAACCATCCATGCATCCATCTATCTACTCACCCAGACATCCATCCATTCATCCATTCACTCTCCCACCCATTCACCCATCCATCCACCCACCTATCCACCCATTCATGCATCCATCCATCCACTCAATCACTCACCCACTCACCCACACATTCATCCATTCATCCATTCACTCTCCCACTCTCCCACCCATTTGCCCATCCATCCACCCATCTACCCATCTATCTATCCATCCATCCCCCCTTCCCTTCTACCTACCCATCCACCCACCCACCCAGCCATCCATCCATCCATCCACCCATCCATCTATTCCTCCATTCATCTTTCCATCCATCCATCGATCCATCCATCCATCCATCGATCCATCCATCCATCCATCCATCCATC
>WIPJ01067450.1:125637-146565 GCA_018155075.1 Cassiopea andromeda
TATAGCAAAGAAGGCGTGTAGTCGCGCATCCTCTTAAAGGGTGATTGTTTTTTCTATAAACAGCACCTGGCATATGACTTCGACCCAAAACCCATATTTAAATGTACCTTTTAGCGTTCATTGACTATAACTTCTTGTGAGTGTCTCAGCTTCTTTCTAGCTGTTCGTGCTTATAACATGAGACGTTTGACTTTCTCTCATATTTTGGAAGCCATGAGTTTCGTAGTAAGGTCTTCTTTAGGGTGAGTTTTCTCATCGTGCAGATGCTATTCTTCTATTGGTTTTCAGGTGAAGAAGCCTGGATTGTGGGATGATAACCCCGATAAAGAGATATTGGAGATGGCTGGAATTAGAACTTCACACGGACAGCGTGGAGATATATGACATTGGAATCCATTTGTGTATTCGAAATTGATTGAAATTTGTTAGGCCGGAGATGTGAAGAACACGATGTGTAGTGCGCTGTGTATGTGTATAGCCATATACAAGACTGTAGAAGATGCCTATGATTGCACCCATCACAGAATTACATTGGATGGAAAACCATCGATGAACTGATTGCCGAGGAATCATATACAATTATCTACAAGTCTCTTTACGGGTTGGCTCCACAGTACTCATGCCACCTCTTCACTAGAAATTCTACTAGTGAAGCTCGTATCCTGCGTAATACATCTACTGGCCTTAAGATACCAAAAAATTTTCCGTGAATGGAAAAAGGTGTTTTTCGTATCTTGGGGTAAAACTATGGAACAGCCTACCAGCTGAAGCAAAAAGAGCACCTACTCTCGGCATCTTTAACAAGTTAATTTGCATTATACCTCCTTCCTCTCCTCTAAAATGTGTTACTTTATCTTATCGTTTACTATTATGCCTTCTCTTTTTTCCCTCTTTTCATATGGTATTAATTAACTTCATATTATATTGTATTAGGCTTATAATTTTATATTTTAGAAGTTACTTTGAATTATATTTTATCGTAAATAGAGGGCCCCTTGCAAACCAGCGATTGCTGAAGGGTCACCCTCTTTAAAAATTTGAAATGAAATGAAATTAAATGACAAAATTCAACGGCTGGAATTCCAACTTAATATGGACAATGCGGAGATATAGGAAAATTTCATCATCATCATCATCATCATCATCATCATCATCATCATCATCATCATCATCATCATCATCATCATCATCATCATCATCATCATCATCATCATCATCATCATCATCATCATCATCATCATCATCATATTGTCAATACAAATGGTGACATAGGAATATTTCCATTTGCGTATTCGAAATTCATTGACAGGAGATGTGAAGAACACTATCTGTAGTGTACTGTGCATGTGTGCGTTTATAGTCATTTGGAAAACGCCTAGGATGCACTGGATCAAAGAGCGTTTAAAATTAAGTATTTAAATGTATTTTTTGCTATTTGTATTGTTAATCTATTTGTTTTACTTTAATCAATATTATTCTAATTATTTATGTCCAACTTCACAATCTTTTCCAACAATACAAGTCTGCTTGTTTCTCTGGTGCCTTCAGAAAGCTGTTTTCGACTCATCACTCGTAAAAACATGTACGATTTTTTTGAGATTTCTTATGATGATTTATATAATTTTTTTCATTTTCGTTGCTGGTTTTGCTATAGATTTTCATGTGTTTTTTGTGATTTTTCCACAAAGTTTACGAGATTTTTCAGATTGGTATGCTCCTTGGTTCTAGGTTATGAACATTAGCTTTTACACTACAATTTCGCATAAATGTGACGGCGTCTATATCCGAATATTTGAAATTTCTGCATTTTCAAGTCTAGAAAATAGGGCCCCATATAGGTGCCCGGCGCCTTCATCTGTTTTGCTAAATGCCAATTTGAATCAATTTTATTCTTTAGCCCCTGCAGTGCTCCGAATTCCCCCGAACCTACCGATACGCACGGTCTTGTGTTATCATTTCAGAGTTCTATAATGACTGTGCATTTTCAAAATCGGTTAACTGTTTTTTGGATTGAATGTCCATGCTGTCTTAACATAACTTAGGCTTTACTGTACGGCAACTGTGTCGATGGATATATTGTTTTTCAAGGGGGAAAAGCCTGCTTTTACTCTCACCTAGGAGGAAGACAAAAATTATGTGCAATTTATAGTCACCTAGTAATCCGGATTTGTAGAGAATATTTTTACAAAAGTGGGACGTTTAATCTCCAGGTCAATAATCCTGCTCGGGGTAGACTCATGACAGCTCATGTCGCCATTTTTATTTTGGAGAAATTCCGCTCTGCGCAACCTACAGCAATGTGCTTGTTGTGCAATCCCTCGAGAGAATTCTAATTTTATGTTTCTGAAGCGATTTGACTTCAGATCTTATATATGTTGACCTGAAGAATTCACGTTAGAATATTAAATTTTTGTCATGTTTTTGAGTTTCTTTGAAAAATAGGATTTATCAGTTCTAAGTTCCTAGGTTTTACTCTCTATTTTGACCAGGAACGAAACTTATCGGGGGTGAGCCACTCCCAAACCTTGAAATTTTGCCATTTCCCAGGGCAAAAACGGTAGTAGAATGTACTTCTGTAGGGCAACTTACTGGACCTAGGACCATTGGTGACCTACTGTGGCTAAGAAAAGGTCACAGACAAAAAATTATCGCAGGACAACGTCTGACACGCTTCCCCCAAAAAGTGATTGAAGTTACGTCCATGGTTATGACCAACTTATTTGCAAACTTCAAAAGCAACGATTGAACTTTATAGATTGGGCTTCTTGTGTTGTGCGGCAAGACCAAGACTTCTTGTGTTACTTGGTTGGTGACAGACTCTTAAAGTCAACTTCTTTCTTTCTATCTGACTTGCTTTGAAAGTGGTATGTGCTCGCATATTTAAAATAAATGCAGAAACCAAATCCTTATACAATTTCCAAATCCAATTTGGGGAAAAAAGGACATCAGATATAAATCAAATCATTTTAATAGAAGTGCATAAAAATAATAAATTTTGTCTAGAGAATTTTGTTATAATATGGTACTTAAAGCTTGCGGTTTTTTAGGAATGAATTACTTTAGATAAGACATTGTACGTATTTAATATCTTCAAGTCGATTCAGTGGTTGTTTGGATAACAGGGTTGCCACCTAGTCAGGAAAATCTGGGACAATTTGGAAGTTTTATTTTCAATAAGGGATAATCAAGGGAAAACGGGAGATTCTTCGAAAAATCAAGGAAAGTCACGGAGGTTAAAAATTTTTGTTGGTTCCTTTCAGAGCGATGACGTCATGATGTCTATCAGGGTGTCTGCCAAATCAGAGAAATTTCTTCTGCCATAAAATAATCTGGGAAAAAGTAAGGGAATTTGGCTAAATTTAGATAGAATCAGGGAAATGTCAGGGAGATTGCTTGCGCCTCTCTCTCATAAATAGATTCCCAAATATGCTGAAAAGCGAGAACTGAAACACATTCTGTAAATTGTTTTCTCTTTCCATGATAAAGTCAAAACAGACTGCTTTGCACAAATAGGCTACAACTTGCTTAAATAAGTCTTGCATTGAGTACAATTTTTGCTCAGGATCTATAATAAATAAGAGGGAAAAGGGTTGAAATCAAGGAACAGACATTCTCCTTTATTTTCAAGCGCACATCCAAGTTTTTCTTTTTTGCTTGTCATTCTGTTCTATGCAGTCATTATAAAGCATAATTAAATTTTGTTTTGAAACCAAAATTTGAACTGCGAAATATGGTTCAAGGCTCTCCGAAACCCCATACATGTCGAATGGCGTGATAAAATTGTAATTAACGGTTACAAGAATATCAGGGAAGATCAGGGTGAAATGAGTATTATTTCAGGGATTTTTTCCTGAAGTAGTAGTGGCAACCCTGGATAAGCGGGTTGCATAGGCTTTACAAAACTGTTGCGCTGTTTCTACCGTCCTTGGATGAACACAAGAACAAAAAAGTACGGGACTGTGGTATTGGCGGACACGTGAAGGGGCGAAAGGGAACGCTCTCCCCTTCCTAATAATTCTAGATTTGCAACTCTGCACTACTAGTGGTTCACAGGTAACAATAATGGAAAACGTTCAAGGGGTCTTCAACCCCTTCCTTCTTCCTCCTTATATATGTTGAGGTGTCTGCCGCTCAACATACAAGAACATATGGTTATTTCACCTTGGTGATAAGTGCCTGAAGTAACCTGAGCCATCAACGGATGAAAATACACAATAATCTGCAAACATATTTGTTCCTATCATATCTTTGATTGATTAAGTAGATATATAGAGTTGTATTCAAAATACAGTGGTGAACTAGTTTCCAACTAATATGTCTTATTCAAGCTCTTCACGATTAAGTGACTTGCACCATAGATCATTGATAATTGATTCTGGAGTTTATTGGTGGATTCAAAAACCTTTAGCTGCTTGTCAAATCCTTCATTTCAGTCTGGTCAAACTGAAATTCAGCCAGCTTGTTACAATTTTCTAAGAAATCTGTTCCACCGCAGACACCCATACGCTTCAATTTGCCTTCTATATCCTTCAGCTTCTTTAAGCTTTCATACTGCTCAGTAACAAAGTTTGTTTCCAAGTGATCTGCAAGCTACAAGATGAATAAAAGCTATAAGCATTAACTACCTTTACTGCTCGTATGTGTCCTATTCTTCGGGCACACCATTTACACATGGAAGGAAAACAACGGTATATGTTGGGATCATCAAGTACTATTTACTAAAATTATTTCAAAAGCTTATCACAACACACGAAGTAAAGAAATAGCTATGTAAAATGATTTTCAAAACCATTTCCTTCAATCTTTTGAATAAAAAGTACTTATTGTATCGCAGGCAAAAGCTGTTGAAGCTATGAAATAGGGCAAATTACAAAATCTTGAGAAAATAATTTAATGTAGAGATTTAGAACATGTAAGAGAAATATCCTTTAGAAGGCATGACTATGTTAAAATGGGTTAAATTCTAAGCTAGTGAGTCAATGAAAAAGAATTATAGACAACTGATAGATAGGCAAGATGATTCAAATATGTGTTATAGCACCTAACACAACATTACGGAACAGTCCCCTGTAAATGTTTAATAAAGGGGTTTGCACCCCCACATCGCCTTGATGTTAATGGGAATTTTGGTGGCTTGTTAGTTTTTGCTAATGAGCAAGCTCCCTCAAGGGAACTCAAAAAAGTAAACTTACCAAAGGGACTGCAGGCTATACCTATTGAGCTTAGCCTGAGGAAATGCAAGTGGCTATTACTCCCAAAATACCGACCACCCTTGCAGAATGAAACTTATTTGATAAGTCAAATACAACGGATTATTGATGGTTATATTCAATCGATTACTAATATTTGGGGATTTTAATTTAGATACTTCAAATTCTGCACTTATTGAAAACGATGGCATTCACAGCATGATAAAGACGCCAACCTGTTTTAAATTACAGGTAGGCAGATGCATCGATCTGATGCTTACTAATATGAAAGACCATTTCTTTGCAAGCCAAACTGTTGAGACTGGATGTAGTGACTTCATCATATGATCTATACCATCCTTAAGACGCAGTATGTTAATCTGCCGCCTCAAAAAATCAAATATAGAGATTATCGAAACTTCAGTGAAGAAAGTTTCCGATCACGCTTAGAGCAAAAACTAAGCACAAACTTGCCAGGTGACTTGGAACAATTTGAAGATATTTTTGCTGCCACTTTTTCTGAGCATGCTCCGTTTAAATCTGCTATTATAAGGGGGAACAACAAATCACATACAACGAAACAAGTGCGAAAAGAAATTATGGTACGAACTAGACTAAAGAATAGAGAACAAAAGCTGAAGAAGATCACAAACAATATCGAAAGCAAAGAAATCTGGTTGTTTAACTAAATAAAAGAGCAAAACGTGCCTATTACAATAGTTTGGACCCGCTAAAGGTAGGAAAAGGGGAGGCATTCTGGAAAACCTTCAAGCCATTGTTTTCAGATAAGGAAGCCAATCGAAAGATCATACTGGTTGAAAATGGAGACATATTGACAAACGCATAAGTAAGTGCTTCAATGAGTATTTTATAAATGTAACTGATACTCTCAATACTATAAAACATGATAATATATCAGACATTAGTAGATCTATAGACCCCATAGCTGATGCCATAAGTAAATCTGCTCAGCTTCCCAGTATTCTACTTATTAGAGAGCACACCGCCTATTCCGAACCCTTTAATTTTAGTCCTGTGTATACATTCGATGTAATAAATGAAATTAATGCACTGAATACTTGGAAAAAGAGCAGTGGACCAATAACGCCAAACATCCTTAAATGTGTTTTTAAGAGTTTGCTATGAGGAAATTACACGACTTGTCCATAAATCGGTTGAATTGCACACCTTTTTCGGCAAACTAAAAAGGTCTGATGTAACACCAGCATATAAAGCTGTGGATTCGACATGCAAGAAAAATTTTCGACCAATAAGTGTTTTGTCCACCCTTTCAAAAATATTTGAAAGACTGATGTATTCACAAAAGCTGTCTTTCATCAGACCAAAGTTATCAAACTTGTTATGTGGATTTAGGAAAGGACATAGTACACAACATGCTCTCCTAAGACCATTGGAGACGGGCAAACAATGTTTAGATAGTAACAGCGTAATAGGAATGGTGCTAACTGACTCGTCAAAGACACATGATTGCCTTCCTTATGATCTTCTCATGGCAAAGCTCCCATGCATATGGCTTTGGCCTATCTAGCCTCAAAATGATATATAGCTACTTAACATCAAGAAAACAACGTGTAAAGATAAACTCAACATATAGCAGTTGGCTTGATGTTACATCAGGAGTGCCACAAGGATCTGTATTAGGTCCTCTACTTTTCAATATTTTCATTAATGAAATCTTCTATGCAATAGAGGTTTCTGAGATTTGCAATTTTGCAGATGATAACATGACTTGTGCACTACCTCGTAATGTTGAATCAATGATCGCAAAACTCGAAACTTGTTAACAAGATTTTCGACTAATGATTATGAAAAAATGATAGCAAACCTACGCTAGGCTACACGGTTCTACATCCCGTCCTTCCTTTATTGAACCGTGTAGCCTAGCGTAGATTTGTGATCATTTTTTCACAATCATTAGTTGCAAATCTTGCTAAAAATTTTGCTTTGCAACTCAGCCACGCCTCTCAGGGAGTCACATGGCCCTTCAAAGCAACATATGATGTCATCAATCCATCACCAAGTGTCATGTGCTGTTGTATATCCAATATCGTCTCAGCATGAACAGGCAAGTGGAATTATGTCTTGTCTTTCCAAAGCTAATTTGCAGGTGTGTCAAGGGTGGGATTGCCCGCGTTCAGCGGGCACCCTTTTAAAACTATAACATACTAAAATGGTTTAATTCAAATTCAATGGTAGCAAACTCCCTTAAATTTCAGGCAATATTTCGTGGCCTTAAAAAGAATCAAAATCTGGCTTTGGAAATAAATGGTGACGTAATAGCTAGCTCTGAAGAGGTAGAACTACTTGGTGTCACAATTGATTCACAGCTGAATGCTAAAAGCTATGTTAAAGTTCTATATGAAAAGGCCAATCGTAAAGTGAGTGCATTTGTAAGGGTTGCTAAATATATATACTTCCAGAAAGCAAAATTATTGTATCAATCATTTGTTGCGTCAACGTTCAAGTACTGCCCCATGATTTGGATTTTCTGTGGATAAATAGCGAATGACATCGTAGACAGAGTACACAACCGGGCACTTAGAACAATGCTGGGCGAGCATGAAACCACGTTTGAAGCTTTGTTAGCAAAGAACAACGAAAAAAATATCCATACCCAAAACCTTCGCGTACTTATGATTGAGATATATAAAACACTTAACAATGCCAATCCACCCTTTATGCAGGAGTATTTTATAGGAAAAGACATCAAATATGACCTCAGGACTAGAGATTTACTACAAATTCCTGCTGCAAATAGCATTAGGAGCCGTTCAATAATTACGTCACGCTAGGGGGTGGGTGATACAGCGTGACGGCAAATAAGGGGGGGTGGGTAGTACTTATTTCAAGTCCGTGGCGTCACGGTATAACAAAATGTGAAAAAAAATTTTATTTGGATTTGCCAATAAAGACATTGTTTTCCGTTTTTATGTCATATAAAGAGTGCTTTATTGAAAATGTTTCAAAACATTCGGATTTCGATTTCACATGTATCAAAACATTCCAGGCGAGAAAAGTACGACCGCAACGAGTCGCAACCCCTTCGCCAAAATGAATTGTTGCGTGCGATGGCCTTTCAAGAAGCTTGAATGGCACGCAATTGATGATGTTGATTTTGATGACGAGTCAGATATTCCAAAGGTTGTTCCCAAAAAGTGGAACACCCCGTCCTTAATGATATGGATCCAATCTGGACAAGTGATTGATCAACTTTTTTCTAAACCGAAGAAGCAATTAACTTGATATTTACATTTTGTTAATTTGTTATATATTCTAAAGAAAACTTGCATTACTCTAATTTTTCATGTGTTGCATATGTACTGGAATGTTGTTAAGAGTGGGGTTGTCTCCGCCTAGAGTGACATTACGCAAGGGGATCTCACATGAAACCATGACGGAGCGTGACGAGAGGGGATGAGTGGTTCTAAAAACACGAATTTAGCGTGACGTAATTATTGAACAGCCCCTTACGTTTGGTGTTGATTCTGTAATATTTCGAGGTAGCCTATTGTGGAACAGTACATCTGATTTAATTAACAGATCGTCGTCAGCTGCTATATTTAAAAACACATGGGACGTTGGAATGGAGAGGAATGTAACTTTAATACTTTGTAATTTATAGTAGCTTTCGTTTTGTCTTTAAATTTTAAATATTTGGTCTTAATTAGCTCCAACACCAACTTAAAATAAATAGATTATTATGTTATTATTATTCTTGTTTCAGCATATGCTCTAGCCATTCTTATTGCTGTCTCTTCACCAGTTAAGCGGGCCATAACAAATGACCAAGGACTAACTGGATACGTATCTCCTACATCTCTAGCACCTTCCTCAGAATCCTTGCCGTTCCTAACAAGGCAGTCTTTTGTACTACTCCAACATCTCCTGGTATTCCAAGCTTTTCTATCCATTTGTCAAAATCTTTAGTCACACTTCCAAGGGCACCTATCACAACAGGAACAACTTGTACCTTTTTAAATTGCCACAGTCTACTTATTTCCCTTCGCAATTCCTGATACTTCTCAATTTTTTCTAATTCCTTCTCATGTACTCTTCCATCCCCAGGCACTGCAATATCTACAATCATACAGCTTTTTTCCTTTTTATCCAGTAAAACAATGTCTGGTCTCTTTGCCTCAATAATATTATCGCATTGCACAGTCATATCCCACAGCAATTTTACATTTTCATTCTCTACTACTCCCACTGGCTCATGTTCGTACCATCTGTCTTTGTGTTCTAATGCATTTTTCTTGCAGAGTTCCCAATGGACTTTCCTTGCTACATTATCATGGCGTCTTTTATACTCCTTCTGAGCTAATTTCTCACATTCACTAACTATATGGTGAACAGTTTCTCCTCTCTTTCCACACATTCTACAGATGGGATTTTCACTACTCTTATCAATATGGTGCTTAATGTAATTTGTTCTTATTGCCTGTTCCTGTGCAGCACATAACAACGCCTCAGTTTGAACCTTCAAATCTCCTTTGCCCAACCAGTTCCAAGTCTTTTCTCTATCTACCTTCTCTGGCATTTCTCTTATAAACTGTCCATACATCTTTTTTCCCAACCACCTTTGCTTAATTTCATGCAGCTTCTGTTGTTTGAAGTCACTCTTACTGGTGGTCCACTCTGTCTCAATTGTCCCAGCCATACGAACTCCCTCGATAAGTTTCTCTGCAGAATTCTTTACATACAAGCCCAAGCTGTTTTCTACACCTCTCACAGTGTTGTATGCTAATCAAGCCTCTACCTCCTTCACGCCTTGTCAAGTACAATCTATCCACATCACTCTTAGGATGAAAAGCACCATGCATTGTCATAATTTTCCTTGTTTTCCTATCTAAGCTGTTAAGTTCATGCACTCTCCAACTCAAAATTCCAGCACCATATCTAAAGATTGCCACTCCCCATGTGTTCATAGCTGTAATCTTGTTCCTACCATTTAATTTTGATCTAAGAATCAACCTGAGCCTTCTTTTGTATTCCTTTATAAGTCTCTCTTTCATCTCACTTTCTTTGATCTTATCCAGCTCCATTATTCCCAGATATCTGTATCCTTCCTGTTCCACTTCCTTCAATACCTCACCGTCAGGAAGCTTTATCCCTTCACATCTAGCGACTTTGCCTCTCTTCAGGTTAAGAACACCGCACTTTTTAAGACCAAATTCCATCCCAATGTCTGTACTGAAAGTGTGACATGTACTCACCAGTGAATCTATCTGGTGCTCACTCTTACCAAATAACTTCAAATCATCCATAAATAGCAAATGATTTAATTTATACTCTTTCCCACCCCAATCATAGCTTGTGTTCACTTTTCTAAGAATTAATGACAGTGGAAACATGCTCAACACAAATAGTAAAGGTGATAGACTGTCACCCTGAAATATCCCCCTCTTAACCTCAACATCACCAAGATGTTCTCCACTAGCTGTTAAAGAAAGCTTCCACTGATCCATGCTCTTCTGAATGAAGTTTATCACATTATCTGCAATTCCAGCCATTTGCATACACTCAATAATCCAGCTATGCGGCATAAAGTCATAAGCCTTCTTATAATCTATCCATGCCATTGCCAAGTTGGTACGTCTTTTCTTGCAGTCTCTCAATATAGTCTTGTCTATTAGCAATTGATCCTTTGTGCCACGACACCTACGCCTACATCCTTTTTGCTCTTCAGGTAGGAGACTGCCTCTTTCTAAATAGGTGTACATCTCTTCTGCAATCATTCCTGTAAACAGCTTCCACATTATAGGGAGGCATGTAATAGGCCGATAGTTTCCCACCTCACTACCTTTTGCAGGATCCTTTTGGCACAGCACTGTACGACCAAATGTTGGTAAAGTATCCGCACCCTTCAATATCTTATTCAACTGGTATGCAATTCTCTGATGAAGGCTACTCAAGCTCTTAATCCAATACCCTTGGACACCATCCTTTCCTGGAGCTTTCCAATTCGGGATCTTTTTACACTGGTTGGTCACCTTCTGAAGACTAATTTCCACTACTTCTTGTTGATTTTCTATCCTATACTCATTCTGCAACTCCTTTAACCACTGAGCCTCTCTATTATGTTGCTTATTGGTGCTCCAGATATCACTCCAAAACCTTCTGCTATTCTCAGCATCAGGCACATCACTTGACTTTTTTTTCAACAATTATTTAGTTCTGTGTATATCTTCTTCTGATCTATGTAAAACATTCGATTTTGCCTGAATTTAGTGATTCTTTGTTCATACCTTTTAATCTTTGCACTCTTTGCTATCATCCTCTGCTTTAACTCCTCAATTACAGTTTTGATACCTTTGCTCTTAACTCTATATTTATCTTCCAGGTATTTCAGCTTTCTGTTCCTCCTTTTACCAAGTTCACCTTTTCTTTCTCTTTCCAACAAATTTAAGTCCTGTCTCAGTCTCTTAATGTCCCCCTGTATTCTACGCTTCCACTTAGGTTCATTTTTCTCCCTCCATGCGATTCTCTTCAAACCTAGTTCTTCTGCTACTCATACACTTGCTGCTCTGATTAGGTCATTTGTTTGTGTAATGTTGCTAGTATCTATAAACTTGATTGCTAAATTAACTTTCTCTGTTGCATTTCTTAACATCTTTTTGTCAACTTTCTTGAACATTATCCCTTCTTTTGTCTTTCCTTCTTTCATTATTTCTTTCAATTTCTGAATAATCTGTCTATGGTCTTGGTCTACTTCAACTTCATTGGCTTCCGTGCCCTCTATATCATTTCTCGGTATGCTAAACTGACCTTCCTCGTTACTATTAGAAATATAGTTATCCTGGTCGAGTGAAATCAACAGTTCCTCATTCACAATTTCAATCCGGCTACCATTCTCTTGACTGGAATCTTCATTCTGAGCTTCATTGTCTATTTTCCTTTTAATCATTTCTAATTCAAGCTCTGATAGCCACCCATTCTTTCTAATGGCCCTTGCCTGGTCACATACACGTTGTTCTGTAGACTCAAACATGCCCCGTAATCTCCATTGTCTGAACATTCTTTGCCTATAGCCTCTTATGGGTCTACCCTCTTCGTCACTTGGCTTACTTCTATAAAAACATTCCATCACTACCTTGTTTACTTCTTTACTCCACCTCATTCTAGCAGTCATCGGATAACGACCGGGTCCCCGCTGCTCACCCAAGGAACACCTGCCGGACGAGGTGCTTTCATATGAAGTTCCAGCCCCATTTACGTCGTTAGGGAATAAACTAGTATTCAACATTTATCACTCATAAAGAGGTCTAGTGAATTTAAGGTTGCACAAACACCAGTATTTTTACTGAGACACTTATTATTATTATCAATTTAAGTAGCCAATAGTAAACTACCTGTAATAGTTTGGTTTACCATTGTATTTAGTTGCTATTTTATGAATATTGTTTACATTCCAAAGCATTCAATACTTCAACATAACATTCAACGCTGAAATTGCGAGAAGAACAAATTTGTTTCAAATAGCAGTGATAACATATGTAGCTAAATTGACAAGAAGCAGGTCCGTAAGCAGTGGGGGTACAATAGGGCTATAGAGGTCGGAGTTGGGGGCACAGGGAAAGGTGGCTCCCATTTTTCGTAAACTGTTTGATAAAGTGCCCCACTGCAGCCTAAAAAATTTTCCCTTTTTTCTTGCGAGGGTGACCCTGAATACATGCTCGTCGCACTTTTTGAATGCTTCCTGAATCTCTGAACGGAAATACTGCCCCCCCTCAAAATCAACAAATCACTTAGCAGTCCAGTTCAGCTGTCTATGGCTCAGAAAAAAGCCATCAAAAGAAGTAATGCAAAAAACGTAACTCAATTCGTAAGAAATTGATCATACATACATGAATATCGTGGAGCTCATTAGCATGTCGCCAAATATGTTCAATTTCCTTCGTTATACTTAGCTCCAATTGATATGCATGTTTTATCGCTTCGCAACTGTTGGTGAAATTCTTTTTCGGCTAAAATAGCAGAACAGCAAAAATTAAATTAAATAAAATACAGGAATTTTCAAATCATATGATATGTACGATTTTCCACAAGGCTGATCATGATATTACTCTTTGCAAGATTAAAATTATAAGTCAGTAAAGTTGAAGAATTGTAACCTCTGTTAGCTAACTATTTACGGAGATACTTACGGCAGCGATATTTGTCAGCTTGATTTCCGCTCCACGTAAAACTTGATACTGCATTAACTGTGGAAGGGGAAAGTTTAGCATTAAATTAAAGAATTAACAATCACTTACATAGGCGTCAACATTCGTCCTTCTCAGGAGGGGGGCTAAAATTAGAAAATTTGGAAAATTGCCTACTATGAATACACTTTGCAATTATACTTTAATTTAACATATGATGCTGGAGACAACAAAAACAACTATCCAAACAAACAGAACATGTATAGATATACATATATATATATATATATATATATATATATATATATATATATATATATATATATATATATATATATATATATATATATATATATATATAGATGTATAATATAAGTGTCAAGGTTGTATTATCACGTCAGCACCACGTAGTCCCGAAGTACACTTAGTCTCGGCCTATGGCCACTTATTCATACTCTGGTCTGATAGTAATGGTGCTTGTACAGAGGTACGTGCTAAGTTTGTTGTTCTAGGGCATTCTAAAGAGTGCTAAAATAATTGATGGATCCAGAGAGGAGGGGCCTTGTCTACCGTTCAAACGTAAAAAATTACTCTAAAATGCAGCTGCCTCTTGATATAGAAAGGATAGCATCGAATGTTTACTTTATCAAACGTAAGGGTGGTGATTTTGCGAAAAGAAACTTCTTCCATGATTGAATTTATATCTAGAAAACAAATTATTCTATTCTACGAAATATAGCATTGGTTTCTCTTCAAGAATGCGATCTAATTTAGATACAGCGCAAAAGCTCTGTTACTATGAAAACGACATAGCTTAAGCCTAGGTCGTTTTAATATTTTCTTTTGCAGGAGTCTTCATTTGATGCCGGATAGGAAAACGAGTCAATTCAGACGGTAGACTAAAATGGAACATTTCCATACCGTTTTTGCATGATAACGATATAGAGCAAAAGAGGCCGAAGTCTCAGTGGGGGTTTATGTATTTTTTACAGTCCTAGAGGGCCTTAATAAGGAGAGGCTTATTAGAGAGGGGGCTTATTAAAGTGATGTTAAATGGAGTGGAGGCTTATTAAATAGAGGGGCTTAATGCAGCTTTTGTAACAATCCCTTTACAAACAGTTACAAAACCAAAATTACGAGTTGTTTTAAAACAGATATGTTATAGTTTTCTACTAAAATGAACGCCAATGAACTAAAACGAAAAACAATAGAATAGCTTAATTGATTCAATTAAATTATTTTTCTTATGGTCTCTGCATCATATAAATTGGTGCCATTTAGAGGGGAAAGAGCCAATATCTAAGAAATGCCCCACTGTCTGCCTTAAAATCATCGAAAATAATAGAATCTACGCCCCTGTATTGCTATAGCGCACATAGTATGATAATGTCCCTCGCCGGGTGGTGATACCCTACACCTTTCACTACTGGACTAACTGTGCATCCTATCAAGCCTCCAGTTTTCCAGGGTAGTTGAAATTTGTTAAAGGTTTCCAGAAATCCGGATTGCTTTCTTCATACTTATCCTAGACTTCAAAATTCCTAATCCTCATTTCATTTTGCACCTTTGTCAAAATTTAAAAGCTTACGATGCAGTTAAATAAGAAAGAGTGGAGCTAAGTAATAAGGTCTTCATGAGAGATGAATAAAATATGGTGCCAAAAAATTGTACCTTACCTCTGTTTCGGTCTGGTAAAGAAAATGTTCTGTTAACTAGTATCCACTGCTGAAGAGATTAGAGGTCGTCAACTTAAGCCTACTTTTCAGAATGTCTTGCCTTAGGCTGTATGGGACTGAATAATGTAGTTTTACATTGAATATTGTTTTTATCAGAAGCTTAGATTTCTGCATTAAAGTTACTTACATCTTGAGCGTGCTTCAGCTCTTCCTTAGCTTGGTTCAGGAAGTACTTGCTGAAATACGGAAGGTTGTAGTTTTCGTGTGCAAAGAAGTATCCCTGCAAAGAAGCAAGAAAATGTTCTTTTCTGCGCAATAACAAAGCAGTAAACTCCTTTCAGGTGCTTTGCTGGTCTACGTTAGGAAGTCTTTCAACCTGTATATAGTCGATGAATTTTATGCAGTGAAGAAAAAGGCATAAATGAAAGAGAAAACTTTAAGACAAAAAGTGCACATGCTGTGTAGAAGAAATGAAATAAAACTTTTTGCCTATTAACCAATCAGATTCTAATACAAAGTGGTGATAAACGATAAGCTACAGTCGTATGAAAGAAATGGCCCTAAAAATTCCTACAAACGTTATAAATTTTTTTGATTATGCGAGTAATGCCATTAACTGATCATATAAATTTTTATGGCAGTCCATGTATGAATTGTGTGCTCATGCTTATGTTTCGGTTCAAATATTGAAGAAAAAATGATAAAACTAACGAAGATCCTTACTAATATAAAAGGCTTCGTAACTCTCAGTAACTCCAAACGTTTTCCTTACTAGCAAAAGGCTTTTAGTGTATCGAAAGGCTCCCAGTAAGTCAAACTATGGTCAAACACTAACACCAAAAGGTTCCCAGTAACTGTGAAGGTCTTACATTAATATCAACATGCTCCTAATTACATTGATTGGCTTGCAGTATATTAATATTTCAGTACTGAGGGGAGAAATTACATTGGACTAGTTGGTTCAATAAACTTTGTCATATATGCTGAGAAATGGTCTCATATGAAATTAAAGGTAGCACACATACCAAATTGAGGTATTCATAGAAAGTACGCAACTCCATGTTGATCTGCTCATTAAGGTGTTTTTCCGGTGGGCAATTATCTTTATTACGCATGCTTGGAGCAACGTTGAAGCGGTTTCCATTGCAGTAAACTGTAAACAAATCACTTTGAGATCATTAAAAAGTAAACAACGGAATAGTTCTCATCCTGGCCCCTTCCCCAACCTTATGCAATGACTTGTCATAATTGAATTTATATTCTTCTATGTTCCATGACACTTTTGCTCGAGTCCTGCTATGTATGAGACAAGTCTATCCCTCTCTATTCAGGCTCTTCGAAATCAGGCACGTACTTGCAAGGGGGCACGGAGAGTAATGCCCCCTCAAATGACAACTTTTGCATGTTTTTGCCCCCTAACCTAGTTACTAGCCTGGATATTTACTTAACAAAATAAGGGTCTTGCCCCTCCAAATTGATTATGCAAGCAGATTTTGCCTTTCCAGGGCATTTGCTCATTCGAAATGAATGCACAAAATGGGCTATTAACTATTCTGTGCTAGTGATGAAGATTGAGCTTAAAAATAGATGATATCTAGCAGTTGACTGTTTTTACCTTGTAGATTGCACTTTATATCATATTTTAGTAGACCCAAACGCACGTGGTTTGACGGGCACGTGATCAGTGCCTCCGACAGGCGCGCAACTAGGAACTTTCGAGGGCAGGGTCCAATCCACGAAAAGGGCACAGAAAACTTTTTATAGAAGAAACGACCTCCGAATGCTGTTTTGCAGGTTCATGGATGGAGGAACGAAACCGAAAAGGGTGCTTGAGGCGACGCCCCCAAAAGAAATTTGAGAGCACGACTCTTCCATGTTAGGAAAACACTCTCTTTGTATAGAGCTGGCACTAAAAAGGGGTAAATATAGAAGTACATACAGAAGCTCTATATATGCTCTGTCGATGTTCATACAAACAGAATCCTAAATGTACGCCCTGGACTTATATTCGGGAGAGGAGCTTATAGTCGGAAGGATGTTTGAGTTAGTTTACAAGAGGGTGTATATTCGGGGTGGGTATATTCGGGATTTTACGATATTTCACAATACTAGTTCCCATGCTCCATCTTCTTGCTACGCTATGTAATTGGTGCGGTGAACTACTATTCAAGGGCTTCAGTCAGAATGGTTGGGAAGACAGTACAGGAAATGAGGGCGGAGGTAAGTCTTAAGGTCTGGCCCAGATCATGAACTCAAATCGCTACTAATCCAAACTATATGATTCATTGTCTACAAGACATGGCATTGAAAATCTCTTCGATGGTGAATAAACTCAGGGAATTGCCGAAAACAGCAATGATATGCTAATGAGTAGAAATGATAGCTTAATTGTTGTCAGGGGCTTATCGCTTATTGCTTGTCGCGGTAGGAAAGGGAGAATTGGGAGCCGGGGGCAAAGCCCCAAGACAGTTTTTCGAACCATGCTTTTTCCATATTAGGAAAACGCCCATTTGAAAAGAGAGGACACTGCAAAAAGGAACTTTCATCCCTATGTTGAAAAGAGCAAGGGTCTAGACCTTCAGGGCCTCCTAGCTGGCTTGTATAAACCAACTGCTTGTCAAATGTAGGTCATCGATAGAGATGCCCTTTTCATTTATTAAGGTATCAACTTCTTTGAGAGACACTTAGGGGTCTGGGATAACTCTCTCTAGAAAGTCAGAAAATGCCCTTCTGCGTGGAAAACATGTTTTCATCATTGATTGTCATTTTGGGATGGAAAGTATAACCCCAACCTCCAATCAATCTTGCACGAATATGGAAGACAAAACTTTGATTGTGAAAGTGGAAATCTTATTGTTAGCGAGTCTAGTCAGGCAAATGTGAAAACTATGAGAGTCTATTGGTATCCACTTGGTACAAAGAGACTTGGGAGTCTGGGAGCTTATCTCAAGAAAATTTTTTTGAATCACTCTCTCTGAAACGTGAGAAAATGCCCCTTTGCGTGGTAAGAAAATTTGTTTATATAATTGATCTTCATTCTGGGATGGAAATATCACCCTACCTTCCAATCTGCGTTGCACGAATTTGAAAAACTCAAAAGTTTTATCTTCAAAAATTAAATCTTATCGTGAGAGAGTCTAATCAGGCAGATGCAAAAGTGATGGAATGAGCCGAATTCTGATATCCCAAGAAGGCTCTTCTCCCAGCCTCCTGGCTACTAGCTTTTAGCTGCAGAATGCTAGTCCGTCATCAATTTGTGAGGAAAACTGCCAACGTGTGCCTGTGTGTCGAAAAGGAAAAGTAGCGCACCAAGGTATTTCCTAAATACGCCTGCACGGCCATGTATGGAGATTGATACACCTCATAAATAACGTAACTTGACCTCTCCCTTGCAACCTAAGCAAATACAGTGTCTTTTTATGGCAACTCTGGCCTTTATGTTGACTACACAAAACACATGGTGGGACAGGCGTTTTGTCGGCCGAGTAGACTGCTGACAATCTCAAATCTGCCGAGTAAATTCATGATTGTCAGTCCGCGAGGGGGTGTCGCATCCCCTAACACCCCCCGTAGCACCGCCCCTGATTGTTTTCTCCGAATTTCATCTGATTAGATTCAAATTACTACACAAAACCAAGCCCGTAGCCAAGCCTGCATTTCAAGGGTGGTGGCAAAATTGTCTTGGAACAATCACGTGGTACAAAATCTGAGAATCTATTTCATACAGTACTTTATGTTATAACAATAAAATGGAGAAAGTGCGTACTGGGAAACACTGAACTTTCTAGTATGTCATAAAGATCAAGGTTGAGGTTATGCAAATTTGAGGCTGTCTCTAATTAGCTGCAAAGTTGCAGCAACAATTAAAAATTGAAAAAAATTCCCAGGGGTGGCAAAAAGATGGCATCCTGTTGCCCAGGGGTGGCATTTGCCACCCCATGGCTATAGGCCTACACAAAAATATCTAAATATCATATAAACGAAAAAAATATACCAGAATCAGCTGAATGATCACCTTCCTGCAAAATACAGCAGACGGAGGATAATGCATATCGATTCATATTACAAAAAATATGAGAGAAAGGCAAACTGAGAATAATGACATTTGAACAGGAAAAAACATAGGTAGGAAAAATAAAATAAGTCATCTATTCTATAAATTCAGTCCAGGTTAAAGTCAGTCTTTTCTATGGAAGAATTTAACTGTAAATCTATCTGTTGAATCCCTCCTTTGACAGTGCAAAACATTGTCTGAATTTACCAAGTATATAACTTATTTCCTAATGCTGACATAAATCATTATTTACCTTTATCAACAACCCGAAATGCACAATTAAATTATATTTAATGACATTTATAAAAGAGCTAAGAACAGTTGCATATAATGAATGCTATAATATTTACGTAAAACAACTTCTAAAGAAAGGCGCGAAGCTCTCTTTTTGTAACATAAAGCCACCCAGAATAGAATTGCATAAGAAGCTTAATACCCAGATTAACAAATACTAATGAAGTTTTGCTACTGTTCATTTGACCGTAAAACGCTGAAAACACATTGGCTTGACTAAGATTGTTCAGCAGTTCAATTCTCGTCATACAAGATGGAGCAGTGTTCCCCAATCCTCGGGCTGCGAATGTTGCTACCGGGCCGCACATGAACTTTTTTTGTTACTTTTCACGTGAATTACGGTGACACAACTTAGGCCCAGTTAAAATACATTGAATTTCTGCTGTGTCGAATTAAATTATCTAGTCAGAAAAATCTTAAGTGTCGATTAAATTCAACAGTAATGCGATGTTTAAATCAACTGCCGCATTAAATAATCTAATGCGGCAGTCATTCAGCAGCTTTGCCGCTTGATTCAGCAAGAGTGCGACTTGCTTTAAGCCAGTGGTTCCCAACCGCCGTGCCGCGGCACATTAGTGTGCCGCGGAATGATTATTGGTGTGCCCTCGAAGAGATATCATTTTTGAATTTAATTCAAAGTGATTCGAAGTGATTCTAATTTCCAATAGACAGTTGAAAGCTAGCATATCGACTTAAAGACGAGCATTTTAATTTAAAACTTGGATAGAAGATCAGAGTAGCGTCGCTTTCTGCTTTCGCTCATTACTCACACGTGCCTGTGCATGACATAATCCGCTCTCAGTGTCATCTTCCCCTTTTCACCGATGACTAAAGGGGCGCTTACACTGGCCGTAAAGATGCTGTGCAGCAAGTGACGTAGACACATTACTCATTGCGCACGCGTTCGTTTCATAAAGACGTAAGAGAAAATGTTCCCTAAATTATATTCTGTACGGCCTGCTGCAACCGTTTAGCCATAGTTTATTTCGATACGGCATGCAGCAGACGCTGGGCAATGCGATTGGCCGACCCTCATCTAGAGCAGAATCGGAGCGTTTCATGGATCCATCGCTGAGATACAGTCACCGCAATCGAAATTTCAAAATGGCACATTATCATTTGTCAAACTATTTTAAAGAGAAAATAAATACACAATTTTAACTTGTAAAAAAACAGTCAAGCATCAACATTTCATTTTTTATAGTAGTTTTTTATCAGCCTCGAATGCCTCGAAAAATATGGCTTATCCTGGGATTTATGTGTAGGAGTATATACCGATGGGGCACCATCAATGGTTGGTTCCGTGAAAGGCTTTGCATCTCTAATGGAAAAACAAAATCCTGATATCGTGCGAACTCATTGTTTTTTACACAGAGAAGTGTTATTTTCAAAGATAACACAAAATGAACTAAATGAGGTGTTGAGTCAAGTGATTGAAATGGTAAATGTCATAAAAGCTCGGCCGATGAAGTCGAGAGTTTTTGAGTTGCTGTTTAAGGATATGGATTCTCCTTATGTTCGTTTACTATTGCACACAGAAATAAGATGGCTAT
>WIPJ01067450.1:165442-182778 GCA_018155075.1 Cassiopea andromeda
CTTGATTACATAGATTTCTCTAAGAAAGTCCAGAGGGAGACACATGCAATATTTTTATTGCGAGACCCTAACTTTGGTTCTACTACCGCTTACGACATTACTCGCGGCCTGCCCCTATTTGGCTTCTCCTGTCTCTTTGGCAAAATTGTAGGCGATAAGTGAAAACTGATAGAAGAATTTGATTCAGGGTCTTCGATTACATATACTTCGTGTAGAAAAGTAAAAGGGAGAGACTTACAATGTTTTTACTGCCATCCCCTTTTATTTGTTATACTATCGCTTACGACATTACTCGCGGCGTGCCCCTATTTGGCTTCTCCTGTCTCTTTGGCAAAACTGTAAGCGATGAGTGAAAACTGATAGAAGAATCTGAATTAGGGCCTTTGATTACATATATTTTTTTGAAGAAAAGTAAAAGGGAGAGACTTGCAATACTTTTATTGCCATCCCCTATCATTGGTTATACTACCGCTTACGACAATACTCGCGGCGTGCCCCTATTTGGCTTCTCCTGTCTCTTTGGCAAAACTGTAAGCGATGAGTGAAAACTGATAGAAGAATCTGATTCACGGCCTTTGATTACATATATTTCTCTAAGAAAGTCCAAAGGGAGACACATGCAACATTTTTACTGCTAAACCCTAACTTTGTTTCTACAACCGCTTACGACATTACTCGCGGCCTGCCCCTATTTGGCTTGTCGTTTATCTTTGGCAAAACTGTAAGCGATGACTGAAAACTGATAGAAGAATCTGATTTATGGTCTTTGATTACATATATTTCTTAAAGAATATCCAAAGGGAGATATATGTAATATATTTATCTCTTATACTTTAGGCCTATTTATACTAAAGTATATGACTTTGGGCCTATCTGCTGCTATTTGGCTTTTGGTGTATCATTGGGAACCTATAAGCCATACATAACATTTCTTTTCGAAATCAGATTCAGCATCATTTACTACATATATTTGTTGAAGAAAAGTGAAAGGGAGAGACTTGCAATATTTTTACTGCCATCCCCTATTATTGGTTATACTATCGCGTACGACATTACTCGCGGCCTCCCCTATTTGGCTTGTCGTGTCTCTTTGGCAAAACTGTAAGCGATGAGTGAAAACTGATAGAAGAATCTGATTTAGGGTCTTTGATTACATATATTTCTTGAAGAAAGTCCAAAGGGAGATATATGCAATATATTTATCTCTTTTAATTTAGGCTTATTTATGCAAGCGTATATGACTTTGGGCCTATCTGCTGCTATTTGGCTTGTGTTGTATCATTGGGAAACCTATAATTCTTAGATTAAATTTCTTTTCGAAATTTGATTCAGCATTATTTATTAAATATATTTGTTGAAGAAAAGTAAAAGGGAGAGACTTGCAATAATTTCACTCGCATACCCTAGTATTGTATATATACTACCGTTCACGACATTACCTGCGGCCTGCGCCCTATGTGGCTTGTTTTGTTTCTTGATGAAATCGAAGAGATTTTGTGAGAGTATTGTCCCCTATGATACTGTCAGAGGAATATTTAGCTTCTTGTGAAGCCGGCGAGGTGTAGCTCGTTTTCTAATGTTTTCATATGCAACCCCCGTGATGCTGAAGTATGTGGTGATTGTGATTGAGAGATTATTATTTGTGACGTTACCGCGATTGTGCTACTTACCACCCGTGGAGCCCCTATATGGCTTGTGGCACCTATTTGGCTGTCTCTTTCTCGAGCCCCTATATGGCTTGTCTCGAGCTGAACCATACTCGAAGTGGCGCTTGCTATCCGCATCCATCTTTCTGACGTCCTTGTATTTTATTTTATCACAGCAGCCCCCAAGTTGAACAGAATTATCCAAAATATACTTCTATGAAATCACATTCTGGATAATTGTGATGCCTTCGTCTGGCCCCCGTGTGGATGATGTATTGCAAATTTAGCCCCGAAGCCAAAAAGGTTGGTGACCCCTGTCCTGTACAATGAGGAATAGGTAGTGTCCAGTCTCCCTCTATTTCAAAGCATGCTCTAAGGAAGAAGCGTTAACCCGATAAAAGTCGAAGTACGCCAAACTGGCTCCATGGGCTACATTGGTAGATGTTACCTACTGATTAGACACTTTGGTGCAAGAATAATATCAAAGAAATAGAGCTGGACTGGGTCTAACTTTCCTATTTCATTCGTTTGACTAGAAGGCACCCATTAGTATCATGGGTGTTCCTAAATTTTATCGTTGGACAAGTGAAAGGTATCCATGTCTCAGTCAAGTTGTCCGCGAGCACCAGGTAATAGAACATCAATACTTGTTTTTACCTTGTCTACATGTCTGAAAGCTGTGCAGCCTCTAGTGCGATGAAGTGCACCACGTGGCCAGACACTTCCGAAAGACTTTAATTTGCTTGTTATACCCTCTTACTTGTCTTTGGATATGTTCAGATAACTATTTAGAAGTATGCAGCGTTGTGCGTTTGAAATTACTAACTGTTGGAACTTTTCGCAGAGACCATGTGTCCCCACAACAAAAATTGTCTTAGCTACTAAATATGTGCACAATGACAGTATACAGAAGAAGTACGGTCATTTTACAGCTTCCTAGTGATTGCCAAGCATAAAATGAACTATAAATCAGGTATATTGTCTGAAGCCAAACTTCCATGTTTTTATGATGAATGCTAATCTTCATCAACAAAATACATGAATTCTATACTGGCACGCCCATTCTAGCTCAACCACGCCTATTTTCACAATATATAAGTGATATTAGCAGAAAGTATCTTATGTCTGCAGATGCCTTAGGAGTACAACATTTGCACACCCAAGATCAAAGTTTTGGAGTCTGGGTTGAGCTTACTCAGGGTTGCCTCCACATCAGGGAATCCAGAGAAAATTAGGGAATTTTATTTTCAATCAGGGAAAATAGAAAGATATTTTGAAGAATCAGCGGAAATCAGGGAAGTCTTAGAGTTACTATTGTTTCATTTTAGAGAGGTGACTTTCTTTAGATGTCAATTGCCAAGTTTCCTCCTTGTTTATAGCATTTTGTTATGTGCAGTCACTATGAAATGCAGTTTCACATTTTATGGAACCAAAAGTTTGAACTGCAGAAAATAGGGTCAAAGCTCTCCCAGACCCCACATGTTTTGAAAGAAATAATATGAATATCAGGGAAGATCAGGGGATTTTGTTTTGAAATAGCAGTGGTAACCATGTTACTGCAATGTGGGAGATAGTAGACTGTAAGTTACTTGCTAATAGATAAGATTGCATGACATGTGAAATATGTTTATTTTTGCTATTTTTGCAAACTGGTATTATCTTGCACTTGAAAATGCCATATAAAATTATGTTCAATTTTGTATAGAAGGATGATTGCTGATTACATCCAGTGGTAGACACTTTTACATTTGTACATTTGGGGAGGGGGGTTGGACAACGACTTTTCAATAGTATCAACACATACTGCAGAATATTACATTTGAAAATGAGTTCCTGAGTGTGCACAGACAATATATGTGGTTTCAAAGAGGGCACTCTCCAGCTGGAAGATATTTGGAAATATTTGCTATCACAGTTTGATCATGCTGTGTCACACCTTTCAACGCACTTTAACCCCCATTTCCAGTTGGACATTTTCTTTTGAGAAAACCCTTCATGGTGCACTTGCCAAACTCTGCAGGCCAGGGTTCAACTATAGTTGCATGTGAACCATTTATGTGCATCTTGCCACAATTCTTCAAGACTAAAACTGTTATAATGCAAATGCTCCCCTCATTGTGCAAGTGTCCTCCACTGTTTATAACTGCCAATGGGATCTCTTTGAGATATGTCGTTCCAGTTACCCCTTGAAATCGGTTCAATGTTGTCAACATGTTAGTTATATTGCCCTAGTGTTGCCTTGCTTTCTTCTTTGTTAGCAATGGTGTCTGTCTGGGCATAAATAGACTTGATAGTCTGTGCTTTTGTCATCTTTGTATTAAAAGATTTCAAGATGTTGAACAGATATCAAACACAGCTTGCTTTTTAGGCAGCATACTGTATTTCCTCAAAAATTGGCCAACCTTCGAAAATAAGCTGATTCGAAAATAGGCCGAGATATCTTAGTAGACACCACAAAAATAGTCCGACCTCAAAAATAAGCCAAGACTCAGTGAAGCCATTGCAACGCACATGATTCAATTTGTATTTGCTTTGATTGTTTCTTGTGATACATCTTTGTTAAAATCATTGTCTGTAAAAATGGCTCCTGCAAGAAAGTTGTTCTCTATGACATTTAAAGCAGAAGTATTGAAGTATATCACGGAGAAAGGCTGTTCAAACAGTGCAGCCGCAAGAAATTTCAGAATCGAAAAAAAAACATTAGAAGGTGGAAATGTTAGTCGTATTCTCTCCATAAAGTTATCAAAAATGGGTTTTTCCAAAGCCAAACAAAGTACCTGGTTCTGGCAGGCGACCACTTTCAGAGTTAAGCCCAGATGAAATAGACTACGAACAATTAAAAAGAAAAGAGGGGTCAAAAGGCAGCGTCTGTGTTGACATTGAAGATGGTGTGTTGGAGGAAAACTGTAAAGAAATTGTAATTGACAACTTGTTAAATATTTCAGACGAGGACCTTCACATTGTGCTACAAAACTGACAATTTCTGTTTGTGGAATATTTTACAAACATTTTAAAAACTTAGTGTTATGTTACTCTTATCGTGTTTTTTCATGTCTCTTTTCCAAATACACCTTGAAAATAAGCCGATTCAAAAATAGGCCGAAAAAGTTCATTGCAGAAAAAAATAAGCCGTGGCTTATTTTCGAGGAAATACGGTAGCTACACTAAACATTGTATCCCTGAAGGGGAGTACTTTGTTGTAGATCTTATTGGTGACACACACTCATATGTTAATTGACAAATGGATGATCTCATTATCTTATTAATACCATTTGGTAGTTTATCACACATGTTGAGAGATCCCTATTTGACCCTTTAATACAAGCCTGACATGGAATAGTTTGCACACCACTAGAACCTCTCTGTTGTTGTATGGTGGTGTTCAATGCTTATTATGGCTGTAAAGTTTTTAGGCTCTGTTTGCTCCTTTGCAATTGCATATTTATGTCAAATGTAGTATGAGTTCTTGAGCTTTTGCAAGAATTTTGTCACTTGATATTTTTCTGTCTTATTGTTTTAGATCCCAGAGTTTGACAATTTATATCTGGATATGAATGGGATCATTCATGTATGTTCTCACCCTAATGATGATGATCCCCATTTTCGCATATCAGATGCTGATATTTTCAAGAATATTTTCCATTATATTGAGGTGTGCTTTTGTTGTTATGCTTATTGGAGGATAAAGTAATTATGTCTTTAATTTTTCTGCCCCCTTTGTGAATAGTAGAGAGTGATAAACCAATTGCCTTAGAACTTTCACCAGGTTGATCAATCTCTTCAAAATGAGCTTGAAGTCTGACAACTTCCATTCTTCCAGCTTTGATAAATCCAATCACCAAGTTAAAAATTAGAAACTAATTTTGAACTATTAGAAAATGGTGTGTACATGTGAAGAAATTCATTTGTGTTTGCATAAATAACCACAGTGCAAATTAGAGTTGATTGCAGTTTTGAGTGCACATGCAAACTAGTGTTTTAGGCACTTTCTGTAAGTATCAAATTCAGATGTCTCCATTTTGAAAAGTTATGACATGACTTCTGAATCATAATTCAAATGGTGACATGGTTGCCTCAACTGTTACTTGCTTTTACTTCCATGAGGAACCTTCAGTCAGATGGTGAATAATCTCCCCTTCGTTTATCATTTACACTAGTTTTTCTTTTTTTCAGCAAATTTGATTTATTATTATTAGTTTGTTACACTTCTTTTGCATTGTTTCATAATTTTATTTGTGTGTGCATATTTAGAAATGTTCTTACCAGTGTAACTGCATGCCTAAAATTGCGTGTCTGTGCTGCAGATTAGTATGTATGTAGTATTTTGCTCACAATAAATTTTTATACCCTGAGAAGGAGGAATTTTGAGAGATTATTTGATAACTGATTATGTACAATTCTCACTTCCAGAGAATATCCCTGTCCCCATCTGCAAACTGGGCAATTGCATAGTGTGCAATACAGGCATGCAGAACTTTCAGTAGCATTTAGAGTAAGCAGCTGATCATAGATAGGAGATTTTGTCCCTTAGAAGGCAACTCATATATATTTTTGGATGCCATTTTAAGTCAAAATAGATGGCAGTTGATGCAGAAATAGCCAGCAGTCTATTGGCACTAGCCACTTTCTGTCGAAAGCTCTGAGGATGGGTCATTGGTGATATTTCACTTGTGCTCTGGCTTGTGCACATGTCTGGGCATACAAACATGCGATCATGAATGTTTGTTCTATGATAATTCTAAGTAAAGAAGATTATATACTTTATTATCTATGCACCATTTGCATCTCATGCATGCCTCCCAAGCATGGTTTATAGTGAGTGTACTATTGATTAAATTGTCAACACATTAAAAATTCATTTGTAGCAAGTGATTATTGGACATAAGTGAACTAAAATATTGTATCCATCTTCAGTAAGAAAGAGAACATAATGGATTGCTATGAAACATATCTTTTTCTAAAGCCATCATTTCATGATTGACTGTGCTTTTGAACAGACTTGTTGTGCTCCAGTATTTTTACCTCAGTTATATTGTTTCTTTAAAGGTTTTGTTTAGAATAATTAAGCCAAAGAAGAATTTCTTTATGGCTGTGGATGGGGTTGCACCAAGAGCTAAAATGAATCAGCAAAGAGGAAGACGTTTCAGGTATCATTCTAGTTTTATTACTGGTATTAGCTGATGACTTGCTAGCAAATGGGTAGAATTGCTATGCTTGAATGTATTATTAATGTAGTTTTTTTGCCATGTATCATTGGCTACTCTTTTGTGATATTGGATCTTGCATTCCTGCTTTCACTGTTAAGAAGTTCTCCAGATGAGATACTGCAACAAAATATGATATGCTTATGTAAAAGGAGCTGATATTGCTATAGTTTTTTTGAGGGTGTCAACTCACAGGTCAGCTGAGATTCCTAATGCATCATCACCATTTTCTTTAGACTTATCTTGATCCCAAAACTCCTTAGTGACAGTGACAATCTGCCCAAAAGATATTACCAAGATTCTCTGCTGTAATCAACTAGTGCTGCATCATTAGTAAAGGGGAGTTCACGTACAGTTGATCTGGATATTCTGCCATTGTAGCTAGTTTTGGAATAAATCACATTGTAATTCCCATGGAATGCATGCCTTATTGTTTAAGAAAAGTAGATATTGGAGAAAACATGAGCATGAAAACACCCATATTTTACTCAATTATTGATTAGAAATGCTTTGACTTCTTTATTTTCATAAATAACTGTTACAGTCATATCTGTCAGGAGGTAGCAGATTAAGTTTAAGAGTATTGTAGACAGCAGGGCCTGTCATGAGTAAAATAGTGCATGTGTGGTATTTATTATGTGCAAATGAGCTTGCTTGTGCAATTACACTGCTAAGAAAATATCAACTACACTGAGATCAAATCAAGAAACAAAGAACAGAGTTTTAAATTGCAACAAAGATAAAATTTAATCAAACAAGTTCATTCAAACAAGGAAACTACAGTAGTTTAGACAATAAACAGAATAGCATGTCTCCATCATCAGATTGAATGATGCCCTTGAATGTTGGGAATAGATGATGATTATGATCAACACACTAAAGCATGAAGTATCAAGATAAGTTAACGGCCATTACCTTTCCAAATGACAGAATTAGAATTTGAAGTGACCAGAAGATGTTCAAGAACACCAATTTTCGAGTGTGATCAATTGCACTTGCAATTTGAGCAAATTGAATAATGCGTAATAACCATATATCCTCAAATAAGCCCCCCAGGGGCTTTTTGCAAAATTGAATTTTTGTGTGTTGGGTGGGAGCTTTTCAAGGCGGGCTTATTTCAAACCTGGTATTTCCCTTAAAGGTTAATATAAACAACATAACTTTCTCAATCAAATAACATAAAAACATTACAAAAGGCTATCTCACAAACAACATTTATCAGTCTATAATGTTTTCTTCATTATTGTCACGAAAGTTGTGTTCATGTTTGCTGTTTTGTCTCCAGTTGAAAGAAGTATTACTGTGTAGCTATCATCCTGGGGGTACTTTCTTGAAGTGATATATTATTCTGCAATTATGCTTCCCTCGAATAAGCCCTTATGGTGATTCAGAGTTGCTTATTTGAGGATTTATGGTACTGAGCTGTTGACATTTCTTCCAATTGACAAATGTAGTTACCACCTGGTTGGCGATGATGCTACTTGAATCAGCTTTTCATCTTGACTCCTGTTATTTTGATACAGATGAGACCAAATTTATATGTTATAGTGAAGGCAATATATAAGTAAAAGGGATTTGATTATTAAATCTGTAAATGATGTGCAGTTGATTATTATCAGATTTAGAATTATTGGCATCTTGAATGGTAGTTTTTCCTGCTCTCTTATTATATGATAAATATGCCCAGTCAGGCGTTGCCATTCCTTCCTTTTTGTTGGTTTTGGTGTCAAACTGGGCAAAAATTGATTGGTCATGCTCATGCTCTGTCAATCTATTTATAGCAGTAGATTGCTACTGATAATGACCAACATTTGTTTGGAACCATGCAATCCATCTTCAACAGCAAGAGAGTTTGTCATTTGGAATTTGTGAATTGTGTTGTATGTATTGGTTTGGGTGCATTTGTAGGCAGGTTTTTGTAGAATATCACATGTATATCCCTTTATGTATGCAATCCCTTTTGGCCCATTTTTTGTCATTTTTTCTCACAACTTTTTGTCATTTTTTGACTTACTTCAATTTTGCTGCTACCTTTTGGAAATTGATCAGCAATCCCTTTTCTGGCCAATTCAAAGTTGTGTATGCTCAATATTCATGTATGGTTTACCCCCTCCCCGTGTATACTTTCATACTTTTTTGAGGTAACCCCTCCCCTGAGCATATGTACTTTTAAGTCATCACCCACCACCTAGATATGTTTGAATCTGTTGTTTATCTTACTGTTTGTGCAGTGCAAGACAGCCAATACATAACTGAGAAATCTAAAATTTGCACATTTTTGTATAAAAATCAAGGGGAACTTGTGTATTTAAGATGCTTTACAAGTAATCAGTGTTTGAGAATTACATGAGCATATTTAGTTCATTGAGGAGCCCCCCCCCCCTGTATACTTTTTATGCTTTTTAGTTATTCCCTCCCCTTTCAGAGTGTGCGTACTTCTGAATGGCCCCTTCTCATGAATGTCTGACTTTTTAAGATGCTACCAAGGGCCCTCTGAAATCCTGCATTAGCTGCTGTATTGACATTGTTGTGTCTAATGAGATATGGTGAGCAGGGCAGCATAATGGATAGAAAGCTCATCTCTTGTGGGGAAGATCAATGGTCACACTTAAGCCTTGGCTTGAGGTTTTCTTACTGTCCACCCATCAGCAAATGGGTATCTGGTAGTAACAATGTTGAGATAAAGGTGGTGAGTAAAGGAACTGGTCATCCTACTTCACATGCCTATGGCCTAGAATAAGTGTCCTATCTAACAGGCACTTCCAGCTAGTTTTATATATGATTTAAAGAAGCTAGCACACCTCTCTAACAACAAATTGCAGACTTGGAAAAGTGCATAATTGCATAATTTGGAGATGTATCTTAAAATCTTAGATTGGGAACATTTTTGGACATTTTCTTAGGAATTGTACTCTTAGATAGTGTTTTGAAGAAAGCCTTTGGTACTCTGGAGGCATTTTGTCAACAATTTTATGATTAGATACATTAGAAAAGGTTTTTCAGCCTGGATCAATTAAATGATAAATAGTCAGCCATTTATTTGGTCAAAATAAAGGAAATCTTTAACTTCTCATCAATCAAAAAGTTATATTTGTATTGGTGCCAGCAGTGCCCAACAGAATATAGTAACTTACTAATTGCCACTTTTCCAGACTTGCTGATTGATTGAAAATTGGTTGTTGATTGGTTATATATACTGAATGATTGATTGACATTTATTGTCTATTTGACTGACTTCCATACTGAGATTCTTGTCTACCTTATGTAGCAAGTGATATATTGATGGTAGGAACACTTTAATCAAACAGGACTGCCAAAGATGCTGAAGATAATATTAAAAGAGCAATACAAAAAGGAGAGACATTACCTGAGGAAGATCGTTTTGATTCCAATTGCATCACACCAGGTATGATTTCCAATTCTTGCTATTGAAGATTTTCTCAAGAAAAGACCAGTTTATTGTAAAAGGCTTGTTTTTTGCATTGCTTGTAACGAAATTGTGTATTCATTGCTAGCTTTTTATGATTCTCACCATTGGCGTAGTGTTAGCGTATTCAAAGTATTCACTGAATACCATATAATTTTTAGGAAAAATACAAAAATGCAATGTTAATAGTCATTGAAATGGCAGATGTAGTTGCCTTTCAGCCTTTTAGCTATTCTAAACTTCAATATAGTGAATGCTGAAGCTGCGAGGCCTTAAGAGAGGAAGAAAAACTTCATGTTAAACTTTAATCTGACGCAAATACCCAGTGAATACCCTGGATGGTGTTCAACCAATTAGAATGCTCCATTTTAATCCACAAATTGCTCATTAATCTGCAAAAACAATAGGATTGGCTGCAGAAATTTTTTTAGTGTCCGACCTCAATGATTGAGCAACAGTCAATAGTCGCGGACGTAGTCTCACTTCCAAGTTGATAGAAGTGATCATGTCTGTTGTTGAAAAGAATGTGAAAGTATTTATGGAAGAATTAAAAGAGAGTTCTGTAGTTATGCATTTTTCAGTAAACAATCAATTTTTCTGCTAATAGCAGTTTTGAAGACCATTGAAAGGTACATTATTCATTAGCCTGTAATGCCTTAGGCCAGTTTATTCACTGTATGAATATCTGGCCTTGGTTAGGAAGGGCACTATAATGTGTATTTTTGCTTAAGTGGTGAATACTAATAGATTTCAAACAGCTCCATTGACTTCTCAAATTCATTGGTCTTTTAAAGTTCAAAAGATGTGTGTACTGTTCAGTTCATATTTTTGACAAAGTCATTTTCAACCACTTCTGCTGTGATGTGTACTTCCTGCTATCCAATTAAACAACCTTCAATATGGGATGTTTGCCTGAACAACCTGTTTTGCCTTATTTATGCTCAGGCTCAAAGAGCCACACTCAGTCATGTCACACCAAGCCACACCCAAAAAAACTTCTAGAAACTTATGATAGAATACCCAGTGGAAGAGGTTGCGCTACGCCACTGATTCCCACAATGCTAATCAGTTTTCAGGGTTGTCCCAACCTCCCAGCTCTAGTTCCAGCCTCATTGATTAAATTGTGGTATGTTGTATACCATTACATGTACTAGTAATGAAGTAAAATGTCATGAAGTAATCAAGGCTAGGAAGTGTTGATTGTGAAGTGTTTCCAGGGTTTATTAGAGCATTTTTGCTGCTCAGAGTTCAGCTGTTTCCTCTTGTTGTGATAGATCATATGGGCAACCTTGCCATTCTCATGAAATGTCAACCTGAAGTGTAAAAGAACAACTCTCTTGCTAAGGTCATAAATTAGGTGAAATCAGCAGAGTATTGGTGAAACTACAATTTCTTGGAAGTTAGCACAACATTTAGCAAGTTTTTTTTGAAATTTACAGTTTTGCATTTGATTTGAGATTTTTACAAAATTACATACACTATGCACTTTGCCACATGCATCACAAAACATTTTGCCATATTTTTTCCAGAAAATGAAGAAACTAGATACAGTATTTAAGTTGCTTTGAAACTTCATCTATTAGCATAGCAAAATCCGCAACCATTAATGATTGGCTCTTAGCAATTTAGAGGAATATTAAGAAACAAAGTATTGCTGGGATTGATATGATTTGTATGATGTTACCATACATCAGGCAACTTTAAAAGCTTATGGTAGAAATAGGTTTTGCTGGATACAAACTTGATTTGTAAATTGCTATGCTTTGAACATTCAATTTCATGACAAAGTTATTTAGGGTTAGTTTTTAGTTGTTTTCATTAGGATTTTAGTATTTTGACCTCAGATTTTCCTCTTTGCATGTCACATATGTTACGTGAGATTGTGTTAGTGTCACTAAACTGAGCTGTATACAAGGCATCTCCATTTTTTATTTCAAATGAATCGTTTGTGCAAAATTATTTATGTTGATCATTTCTTGGAAACTTCACATGGACATAATGGTTTGTCTGCTGAGCTTCAGGGAAATGGTATGATTCAGGTTGAAACTGTTTTGCTGTCAAGATTTGGATTTGTTTTCATTGAAATTGTGTGTGATATTAAAGTTGGAACCTTTGCAACACTGGTCACAAATCAACATCACTTCCTCTGATTTAATGCATAGATGTTAGGACTCCATGCAAACCATACAGTACTTTCTACATTTGAAAAATACATTTATTTAGTTATTATGTTAGTAGCTAGGGTGGTAACTATTGCTTGCTTCTATTTTTCTCTTTTTTGAATTTTCTTCTTTGACAATTAACTGAAAAATTCACAGAAAATTTCTGCCTCAAGTTAATTTCCCTTCATTGTGCTTTAAGTATGACAAGAAGTCAATGTGTGATGAATTGCATTCATATGGATTTTAATTGCCCTTTGCAGCCTGATGGTTTATATTGTTTTGAATTTCTCATAATTGGGTTATCTTTGTTACTTAGATACATCTGTGAGATATCATAATAGTGAATGGGAGTATTGAAAATTTAGTTCAAACTCTCCTTTAGGCACCCATGGAAGGTGACTTTGTGACTCATAGTAAGAATAACAAAGTTTTTCTATTCCGAAACAGGCACAGATTTCATGGCAAGACTCAACAGTCATTTACAGTACTTTGTCAATAAGAAGGTCTCTACAGATCCTTTGTGGCAAAATTGCAATGTCTATCTTTCAGGACATGATGTATGTATAGATTCTGTTCCATTTACTTGATTCAAAAAAGAATGTTACTTATTAATTTCCATTCAAATAACTCATCCTTATGGTTAGCGTAACTTCTTTTTGAGTTAACAAAGTTTTGAATTGTCTTTACTAGGGTTTGTGCTACTCCTTAAAGACTACTTAGATTTGATCTACGTTTTAAGTGCGCTTGGAAACTCCTTATGTTCATGCATTTTAACGAAAAACTCCTTAAAAACTCCTTATTCTAACTCAATTTTTGGGAGAGGGGGTTTTCAAGGGTAGATTTATTTAGGAAATGGTTTCTGTCCGTAAATACTCATTAAAAAGTTCATTAAGTTTCATCTACACCCCGCAACACAAACTCTGCTTTAAGGTTGCCAAATTAAAGATATTAAATCCTTTTTAATTATACTCTACTGAAGAATTGGCAGACTTTTTGCATTTTCTTGTAGGTGCCTGGTGAGGGTGAGCATAAAATAATGGATTTTATTAGGTATGAAAAGTCCCAGGATGACTATGATCCAAACACAAGACATTGTCTGTATGGCCTTGATGCTGATTTAGTAAGTAGTTTTTCTTCAATCGTTTTTTCTTTTTCAGTTTTCTTTTCATTTCAGTATTCTTCTTTGTTTCACAGTTATTCTTAGTTTAAATATTTTGTTTTTTGTTTCAATGAATTACTTTTTCACTTCACTTCTTCTGTAGTCTTAGTCGCAATATCCTTGGTTCTTTTCAACATTCTTTTTGGTGTTGTTCTCACATAATGCTATACTGAATGATGTTTTACTAATTCCTTCCTGTTCCTTCCGCCACCACCAGGAATCATCTGTAAATATATAAAACATTCATTGATAAATCCTATCTGTTGCAGATGATGCTTGGTCTAGTGTCACATGAACCTCACTTTTCACTACTTAGAGAAGAGGTTCGATTTGGGAAACAATCGAAACGGTATGCAGTAAGCATTTCCATCAATGCAGAAACTGATCCTAGTTCATATGATTTCTCACTTGTACTTTTGTAGTCTTCATTTCATCTTTGTGTTATTCTTGATTATTCATTAGCTTCATGCTAAGTTTTTGGCTATTCTTCTATACCTTGGAATCCCAAGATTTTCCAAACGCGACACCATTCAGAGCTTTCAGCTAATCAGTGCAACCCCAAGTCATCATGCCAGGATGTTCCAATGGGGAGCATGGGGGCACCACGCCCCCAAATATTCTGAAATTTGCAAGAAAGTTGGTCAAAAGTTAGCCAAGCAGCAAGAGTGTTGGTCACAGTATTTCCTGTGATCTTTATTTTATTTTAGTACCAAGTTTTTTAACAATAGTTGGTCAATTGGTAAGAATGTCCCCCAACAGAAGGTGTCTTGGCACATCACTGTCACCATGTATGCATATATTATATAGTATCAGGTGGGTAACTGGGAATTTTGGAGGGCAGTGGTCCAACCCAGAAAAAGACACAAACTTTTTATAGAAGATATGACTTTTGAGCTCTTTTTTCAGATTCAAGTGACAACAAAAATTGCATGTTTCTTATAAAATAATATTAAACAAAGTAAGCTAGTACTAAATATTATTATGCATTTGTGGCATGCATTGAATTTTAATATGTCTCATACTCCTATTTTGGATGTTTTGTGTACCATTCCATGGGGATGCATTAGCGACCCCACCGACCCCATGACTTCTCTGCTACCCCACATAATGACCATTCTGATCCCATTTGGGATCCTGGCCCCTAGTTTGAAAACCGCTGTGCTATATATTTCTTATTCTTCTCTTGAATGGCCATTTCATCGCATTTGTCTCCATTCTTTTCTCCTTCCTGTTCTTCTATCCATTTTACGCTTATGTGAAGTTCCTGTCGTATTAGCTTACTCCTTTAAAATCTAGAATAACATTTTTGTAAGTGATTGTTATCTGGGTGTCTTTCATTAGGCAACTAGCTTCCTTTGCATTTTAGAATTACAAAACCAGAAGACACTGTCTTTCATTTACTGCATTTGTCGCTACTGAGGGAGTACTTGGACTTTGAATTTGGAGCTTTGAAGGTAAGATTGACATTTTTCTTTTTATTCTGCATTTTTCCAGTAATTGCATTATCACCTCATTTATGTCCTGTATCTTATGCTTGTTCAGCCATTTCATTAATGTAATTAATGTTGATAATAACACACCTGAAGTGTATAAAATATTTAGGAAAGTAAGAGTTTCTTTTATATTAGTCCTGATATATCTCTTTCACATACACACATATGCACCACTTTTCTACCCTACTAAACATCGATTCACACTTGTTGCGTTTTCCTTGCAGCCTAGTTGCCGCGAACTATATATGGCAAGAGTTTTTTTCCATGCTCTCCAGCCTCGCGTTCTTTTAATGATTCAGCAAAGCTGAAAATTTTCAACTTTTCCCCATCTTACTGCACAAGAACAATAGAAAGGAGTATTATATTCTGAAGACAGATTGGATGTCAAGCAAATTAACAGAGGAAGTTTGATCGACGTGCAAAGGAACTCCCCTTGCATGTACGTATGACACAAAAAGACAGGATTACAGAAGGCGACAGTATCACAAGAATGTTTGGATAATTTGTGTAACATTATAAGCATTCATCCAAACAAAGCGATAAATGTCTTCGTGAAGGTACATGCAAACAGATGCTCGATGATATGCCTAACATGCTTATCGGATACCTTTTTTAAGTGATGTCACTTGTCTCAGGATTGCGAATGCTCTCTTAACCAAGGATGACGACTAGTATCTTCCACCTTCAGCAATATCAAAACAATTAAACGAAATTACGAAGCGTAAATGCTATCGAAGTTACCAGATGACTCGAAGCTGTGCTGCTTCCCTTACAATGGGACACGCTTGTATGTGTTAACAAGAGCCTTGCGCGTTTTTGCCCCCTTTTGCCGTACCGCATCATGCCGAGCTGCAGGATTCCGCAACATATGTGAATCTAGTCGCTTTGTGCAGTTCTTAAACAGAATTACCAAATACCAAAATAGATTGATATTTTTCTTATTAGATGTTTGTTTTTTATCTCCAATTTAGGAAACTTTGCCATTCACTTATGATTTGGAAAGGATTATTGATGATTGGGTCTTAATCGGTTTCCTCATTGGCAACGATTTTATCCCTCATTTGCCAGACATGCACATAAATCATGTAAGTTACTGTTCATTTTGCATTACTATTTTCCAAGTAAATAGCGACATCTCCCCTTATTGTTTAGCCTCTTGTGTACAAAAAATGCATTTGCTATTCAACTTGTATCTTTAATCTTTTTAGTTGCTTTAATATTTCCCTAGAGAGAATGCCAAAAGATAATAGGTGCACAATTCCTAAATTTTTCTAATGATTTTTTTATGCTTTTTTACCAGCTTGATTTACATAGTTTAGCTGAAGCCTATTAATGCCATTGCTTTCTAGGATGCATTGCCATTTTTGTACAAAGTTTACATTGAAACGATGCCAACACTAGATGGTAAGTTGCAACATACTGGTCAGCAATACATCGAACTTAATTTGGAAAATGATCCCAAAATAACCATGAAATTATGTGTTTCCATTGTGAACTAATCGTGACTGTCTTGAATCCACACATTCGTTACTAAGCACGTATGGTTATGCCTTGGCTCAGGGGTTTCCAGACTGCAACCTGTGGACTGGGTGTGACCCATCAGGCCTTTAGTATCCATGCTTTGATTTGTTTAGTCCTTGAGTGTCTACTTGGCCCCCCTACCTGCTGTTCTGTAGTTAATGTGGCCCTCAGGCTGAAAAGTTTAGAGACCCCTGCCTTTGTTGAATTCGGTGTTCCATAAATTGGCTCAATGGTTGGCTTATTATGTTCATACTTGGAGTAGTAGAATCTCTACCAACATTTATCATAACTTATCAGGCCAGATATGCACATTGGAATTTTCACAGAATGGAATGTATTCACGCACGGAATAGATTTAGTTTCATTTAGCATATCCTTTACATCATAAGATGTATTACTAACTGATTGGTTTTACTGTATTTTGTTTCAAGGATACTTGCACGATGGCGGTATCTTAAATTTGTCAAGATTTCAGAAGTACTTAAGTGCTGTATCAAAGGTATGAAGAATGTCCTAAATTGGACTTATTCATCTGATCTTGTTTGGAGCCATCTGTGGTCGATTTGTGTTGTGTTTCAGCTTTTGTAAACATTGCGCCAGATATTAAGTTCTTCAAACTATTGTTTTATCAACTATTGCTGGAACCCATATGTCAGTTTTTTGTTGTTATTCACTAGGACAGGGTAGTTTACATCCGCTTGACTCTCTACTGGGGATAAATTTT
>WIPJ01067450.1:188115-198873 GCA_018155075.1 Cassiopea andromeda
TTTATGCTTAGTAGGGGGTGCATATTATTTTCTTTTTTCATGGTGGGACCTTGCAAAAAAATTATTGAGAAGCGCTGCTTTATTTGATGTCAGCTGATTGTTCTCCAAGATTTCCTCTTAGAGCTGTGAGTTTCCTTAGCCACTCTTAAATAAAAGTAAAGTAAAATCCATCATAGTTACACTCTACTACACCCATACAAGACTTAAGTATGAAATGCAGTTAGTGTGGAATAATGCACAGGTATATTGAGATTATAGCAGCTTGTAGTAGATTATAGTAGAATTGAAGATGCAATTCAAGGACATTTGAATACAATGGACTATAATAGAACTCAATATGTAAGTGTTATAATGCAGTATTTTGGAGTGCAGTTTAATGTTGATACAAAAAAGTACAGTGAAATTTAATGACTCATAGCCATATTATGTAGCGTGAGTATTTTTATTGAACTTGAAGGGATACATGGAATTCATGTTGACATCTTCAATGCAGCTGCTTTCCTTTCATGAACAAAGTACAGCAGTGCCCTGTCTGTATCCATTTGATGCCATTGTTGATATATCAGCTTTGATTTTTGTCATCATCATTAAATGCACGTTTTTATAAGAGCACCATCACTGTCCCTGAGACTCAATTTTCTTAACTCTCCGCAAAATTTAGCCTGAGATTTTCTTAACATGTTCTTAAGTTTTACTGAAATAAACTGGCTAAAATGCGTTACCATTTGTTTGTCAATCGTGTATGCTCAAAGTTGAGTTCCATTTTTTAACATTTTGAATATAATAATGACAAAGTGTCGATATTTGACCGACAAGAGCACTCATCTTTGGAAATTTTGCCTTATTATTTTCTTAAGATGTTCTCAAGATTTTGGCCATTTGAGTTTCATTTTAATTATAAAATCTTTTATTATTAAAAAATGTGTACCTACAGGAGCTGTGCTTCTTTCGATGAGTTTGAGAGCAAGGTGATGTCACACTATTGTTGCCACCATTCTTTGTTGGTCATAAACAATTGATTATTGGTCATTTGCTAATTTTCATAATTCTGCCTCCTAGTTTGACAGACAGCGATTTGAAGATATCTACGTAGATATGAAGTTCCTGGAAATGAAAACTGGGCGTGCTGTATCATCAAGAAAGAAGAAGGCGGAGAAAAAGGGATTAAAATTCTCCCAACTTGTGTCTCAAGTAGACGATGATATTTTGCTCCCAGTGAAGAATCAGTTTGCTGCACTAGGAAATGATAGCGTCACGCTAATGGGGGACTCAACGAAGGTTTTGGACTCAATGGATACCGAGGTGGCTGAAGGTGTCCTAGGTGGCCTTGAGTGTAAAGACAGTGATAGTGGCGAAGATTTATTTGAATTGGAATTTGAACAACACAAAAGGGCCTATTATATTGATAAATTCGAGGTGGCTGATGCAGATGAGTTAGTTTTCTTTTTTATCTAATTTTTTATAGTTAGAAATGGATGGTAGACAGTAACTCAAATAGGTCCTGACCCATAGATAATAACAGAAGCTATTAGATTTGCGTAAAGTGTGTTTTCACAATTAAACATTTCCAGTTATTCTCCTTAGATATTTGGTACCTGAGTTTCCCAACCATTCCCTTTGATCCCATATTTTTATACCTGTTTCCACCATATGACATCATTTGATGAGCAGTGATGAGAGTAAGCTACTTCCATGGCTCTGAAACGAGAGTTTCTCTCTCATAGGATGAAAGGCATTAACTTTCTGAGCTCAGTCTGCCTTTTCTGATTTTCACATGTTCCATTGTTCTCTGATCACATTTCTTTGCTACTCATATATTTGAACTGGTGGGAATCAAAGCTTGGTAATCTATCATTGTTTAGCAATATGCTTTCTTCAATTGCAGAGATTTTGTGGCGAAAGTCGCATATGAATTTATATTGGCACTGCAGTGGAACCTTCACTATTTCTACAATGGTGTACAATCTTGGAGTTGGTAAGACAACATGCCGTAGAATGCCTAATGAAAGCCCCTCTCCCCTAATATAGGCTCTCCTGTAAGCTGACCCAATTATCCCTCCGAATATAATTCCTCCTCGAATATCAGTCCAGGGCTTACATTTGGGATTCTGTGTGTATAGTTAGGATAATGAAAGAACATGGAAAGAGCAAATATAGAGCCTTTGTATTTACTTTTCCTCTTTTGTGAAGTTTTACGCATTAAATGTTGTTCTTGGTCTCTCTGATTGGACACAGAATGGTGAATTTTTTGGCATGCACAAGTCATCCATTACCCAAGAAGACCTTCGGAATATAAGCCCCCCCTGAATATAAGACCACCAAAATATGCTGACGAACCTCTTTAAGCCCAGGGCTTATCTTTGGTTGGGCCAGTTTTTGAGAAGTTTTCAGTAAGTCATTTTATTGTATTGTACAAGTTCCTTTGATTAATTCATTGACAATTTATACTTTATGGCATTTCTTCACAACTAGTGGGGTGTTCCCCCTTGGGGGTGATGTTATGCTAGGGAACGATTTGATGTTAGGGGTTGTGTATGACCCCAGGAAGCAGGTATACTTATGCATTTTATGGAAGCACTGCTATAAGGGCAGGTTATCTGTTAGATGTAGCCTAGCGTACTTTATTTAAGAGCCCGTGCATGTTAAAGTCAAGGTATTTGAGAGACGCAAGTCATGAGGAACAATAAGTACACATGCGTTGTAATCCCGGTAAATATCACCCCTAGTTTTTCTTTTTGATATTTAAGATAATTTGTTTCATTTTGTAGGTACTATCCATTCCACTATTCGCCCTACGTGTCAGATCTTGTCAACATTGAGACGTTTGATTTAGGACTAGATAAAGGAACGCCATTCAAACCCTTTGAGCAGCTGCTTGCTGTTTTGCCAGCATACAGTCGAAATTTATTGCCAGAGGCATTTCAAGTATGCGATGGAATTTATTGTGAAGTTTTTGTCAATCTTGTTGAATGCCATTTTAATTGTGCTTCTGGTAATGAATAATTGAAATAATGGGGGACACTTGGAACTTAGAATAGTCGCTTGCCCCGCTCTCTTTTAGCAAGTGCATTTTGTCGTGATTTCATATTCAACTCACAAGGGTTCTTTTGCATTGTATGGTGGACATGAATCTACAATTAAGCATGTATCTGCCTCTTTGTTTCATTGTAAATTTCAACAACTCTTATCTTTAGGATCTGATGGTCATGAATACGTCACCAATCATAGACTATTATCCGAAAAACTTCAAGACCGATTTAAATGGAAAGCAGCATGAATGGGAAGCGGTTGTCTTAATTCCATTTATAGAAGAGGTGAGTTTTTGTATCAGTGTTAGACACGTTATAGATGTTACTTAAATGCAACAGGGCTTTCAATAGGTGGCAACCGGCGATTTATCACCGGCTACTTCTACCAAAATTGTCGTCTACTTTTAACTAAAAATGACGTGAAATAGTGCACATCACCCCCAAAGGGTGCCTCCCATGCGACATAGCCGTCTCCATGGCCCCCATCGGACATAGCCGCCTACTATTCGTGATCAGCCGCTTACTCTAAATAGTATTAAAAGCTCTGTGGAAGTCTTGTACATTGCTTAATGGATGTATAATATTTCTTTGAAAGCATACAGATAGGATAATACAGATTTTTATAATGATTTCTATGTATTGCAACCATAGAAAGAAGGCATTTTTCATTTCATTTTCATTATTTTATCTTTATACAGGGGTACAAATCCAGTTAGGTAATAAACTGTTTTACAATTGGCCCTGTCTAAAATAGAGTATCTAAATTTACAAAAAAAGGAAAAATACAGATGCATTAGAGTATGACGTACTACCAGTATCCGATGTGTTTCCTATGAATTACGATTACATGTAAATAGCATGAAATAGATCGAAAACAGAAAAATATAACTACCATCCCGGCCAAAATAGTTGGAACACTTCGAAGAATCCACGCTTTTTCTCTCCTGATCCACCCCTCCCTCCGGTACAATGTTGAATTATGAAGAATTTTGCCATTTTTGGTATACCTGGGACTATGCAACTTTAGAACTGTCCTTCCTACCTACAAATAAACATTGTTATGGGAGGAGGGAGGCGAAAACTCGAAGGTTTGCCTGAGTCAATAAAATAGCTATGAAGCTTGTCTAAAAGATAACTTTTTGCTAGCATTCCAACTAATTTTGGCGAGTATTGTAGCGTGTTGTAAGTACTTTCCTAAATGCTTTTGGGAAAGGGGCGCGTTTTTGATTATTATTTAATTAGTTCCATATCTTGGTACCACGACACGCAAAGGATTTCTGACTATTTGAGCTTGTCCGCAAAGGAACTCGGAGATCTGTTTGTGTATTTCTAAGCTCTCTACTGTGGACCTGGGTAAGATCTTGAAATAGTTCACTTAGATATGATGTGCTAAGGTCATGCTTGAGTGCTTTAAATGTCCTAATCTTGTTTCTTTGAATATTATATCCTTTGCAGAGGGCCAGCCTAGTTCTTTCTGCATAGATGTGGCAGAATAATAAGGCGTATTTGCTACGATTCTTGCTGATCTGTTTTGCAGCCTTTGCAGGGATTTGATCTTTGTATCCCTACAGCATCCCCAAACTGATGAACAAAAGGTAAAATAGGGCTCTACTAAGCCCATGTACATTTTACATAAAATACCTTTGTTTAGGAACTTCTTAGCATACTTGAACAAACCCACAGCTCTAGAACCTTTGATTTGAATGGCTTTTATTTGGTCATCCCAGGCAGGATTATTATCTGTTTGAATTTTGAGATATTTAGTATTGCATACCCGTTAATGGCATCTGCATTAATTCTAATGGAGACACTGGAATCTTTAGGAAGATTGCTTCTACTTAATTTTATGTTTAGAGCCTATCATCATGGCTTGAGTTTTTACAACGTTAAGAGACAGCTTATTTCCACTTGATCATTCTTCAAGAGACACTAGGCCGTTGTTGATTGTAGTAATCAGATCATTTATATTCTTAGTAGAAAATGAGGTTGTAGAGTCATCAGCATACATAGTTGCTTGGCAATGCTTTAGTGGAAATGGGAGATCGTTTATATATAGAAGGAAGAGGAGTGGTCCCAGACATTAGTCTTGTGGAACCCCTATTTCAATAGTTTGGGTATCCAAATTTTTACCATTAACGCTACAGTGACTATGGAACTTCAAATACGATTGGAACCAACTCATGATTCCAATCACTGGTTTTATGGCATCCTTGTTATATTTGTGTGAATGGGATCCTTGTTATATTTGTGTTGTATTGGATCCTCTAATAAGTACAAGTAGCTTAGTGTCCTCAAAGAAGTATGAGTCCTCATCCCTGGAGAAGTGCACGGCAATTGAAATTTTCACATGTAACAGAACAGTTACGTGAAATATTATATTTGGGTTTTACTTGTTTTCTTCCATTTCTTAGGTAGAGCATCCTTTCAACGGAATCTGTGCCTTCTCTAAGATGCTAATTGGCATATTTAAATCATATTAAATATTTTTTATGGACAGGATGCAAGAAATAGTAGAATCAACAGAAATCACCTTTGTAAATCGTGGTAATTCATTAAAATGATGCTAGAAAACTGGCCAGTATTATGTTTTCCACAGAAAAATTGCTTTGATTAGAACGTATTTTGTTTCCTGTAAAGTGCCCCTCAACCCAAAGACTTTTATTCATCAAATAGACGTTATCCGACCTCCTGATTATGAATTTGCAATTAGTTTTTTCACAATGCCCTCCATTACAAAGTTATAAGCAATTTAATAAAAGGAGTTGAGTTGAATTATTTTTGGCTGACTTCTCGGTAGTACTCGGTTAACGCCATGAATATTCTCGGTCCGTTTCGTAAAATTCTTCGGGAGATCAACCAAACCAATTGAGCCCTCAGTCACCATCATGTGCAAACAGTGCTACTTGATTTTCCAATACAAAGTTGCTACAAAGTGCCACAGAGCATTTTCGTGGCAATTTGAATCAGAAAAGACTTGTTGAAAAGTTAGCGCTAAAACAGTCGGAAGCCCGATTAACGAAAAGGCAGTACAATGTACCGCTTGGAGATCGTCGACTTTGAAAGCTGATAGTATGCAGAAAAATGAAAATTTCGAATAAAATCTTCACAGTCACTCATATCTCACCGCAATCACTTAGCATGAAAAGCACGGAAAAACTTTTTTGGGCTTAGGGGCCCTTTAATCTTGCGTGAAAGGTAATGGAAGTTATTTCGCCTTTTGTATGCCCCTTAGATGCACATGATGATGTATGCTTGAATTTCAGATAGACACCACAGCTGGTCTTTTGAGGAAATATGGTAACCACTTGTTATGATGATTCTTTCTCTCCATAAGCTACTGTTATCTTTCGTTTCAGCAACGCTTGCTTGCTGCAATGGGGCCCCGCTATCCACGCTTGACAGACGAAGAGAGAAGGCGAAATTCTTATGGACACTGTCTAAAATACCAATACTCACCTGAGTTAAATTTCCAGTTTCCATCTACATATCCTGGGGTGTTCAGAGATATTGATGCATGCAGAGCAAGGTACCGTCAATTAAGCAATTTGTAGTTAAAATATCGATTGGGACATAGTAGAAGAAGGGTATAGAATATTCAGGTACTAGTGTTAGGGGATAGGAAAGGAGTGCAGTGACATGTGTCACCCAGTCTTGGCAATATTTTGGTTGAAGTGCCCCCTGCCAACTTATAGAGTTTGCTTTTGCTTTACTTTTAAAAGTGGCCCAGGAAAAAGTTACATTTGATATTGCTTTTCAAACTTTTTGTTTTATCAATAAAATTAATTTTATTTTCCCCATCTCTTGCAGCTGTAAAAGAATTGGAATTGATGAATTTCGGCTTGATATAAAGGACATCAAGAAAGGTGACTTTTTGGAATTGCTTGCTCTTGAGCCCCAAATAGGCATTTTCTCCGTTTATTATTTTTTTGAAAAAATTTCACCCATTAAAGTTTTATTCCAGACACACGTTTAGTATTTTTAGGTCTGTAGTTGGCTAGAGTATTATGTAAAGTTAGAAATGAAGTTCCTCCTTTTGTTTGACGATTTTAACACCCATCCATAGATCTGATGGCTAGAAAAATTTTCCAACCACAAGTTTATTCCAACCTCCCCATTCATTGGTTTTTCAGGAAGTTTCAAGTCCCCCGTCTATTTGGAACTCAGGAGCAATCAATTTTATTCTAAAACTACAGAGACAGACTTTTTTGTTTAGCAAAAATCTGTGGGGACAGCTTTTGCACAGTCTTAATGTAGCGAATACCATAATGCCAGTTGTAGAATGTTTACCTTGTGTTAGTGATGGGCTCCACTTTCTAATAAGCCTCCTCTCCGACTGGAAAAAGTAGGTAAGTCCCCCTGATCTTAACGGGCTGTTCTAGTATGTCTATTTTATAAATCGAATGTATTAATATTTCAGGACTTTGTGAAAACACCGTACAGGATATCTATTTCCCAGGATTTCCCACATTCAAACACTTAACTTATGACGTAAGTTTGAAGATTGATTTTTAACGTGAATTTGATTCTATTTAGAATCATTGAATGCACTGCATTAATTGAGCTAAGCAGCACCATTGCATAGCATCGTTCTGGCCTACTTTCACTGGGTATCTCAACAATGGCGCGTTTTGATTCAGTTCAGTTCATTTTTATTTTAATATTTCACTACATACATGTCATTCAAATTACTTACAACGTACTGGGAAATAACATATAAGACAATAAGAAATGCAGGCTAACAAAATCACAAAAATTTAAGGGCATTTGTATACAGTAAGATTGGTATTCATTGCTGTAAGCTGTGCACATTGAAAATCGATTTCACTGCTACATAGCTTTCAGAGTGATCATAAATAGAACTGATTTCCCATTAGCACTCAGGTTTTGAAGAGAGCCTTTGAAGGGCCTGTGGCAAAAGAGAAAATGGGACCTAGCTTATGACGTCATTATAAAGTTGCAAGGAGAAAAATAGAAAATCTAAGTTCCTGAGAGTTCCTTTATTTATGCTATATTTTGCTGCTTGGCCAGGAAATATTATGTACAATCACAGTGAAATATTTACAACACCCTCTGCCTCCCGTCTTTGCTGTATCGTTATCACCTGGCTAACTGGTGATGTTAATTCATGATGCTAACTGATGATGCGTAATGATTGTTGATTGATGAAGCTGATGGGTGATTTTGATTGATGGCACTGATTGGCAAATGTTAATCGATGGCAATTGAAGTTGCTGATCAATGATATTGATTGGTGATGCTGTTTTGTGACATTGATCAATGAGTTGATTTGATGATGTTGATTGAAGCCACTGTTTAAAGATTTCATTGGCGAGGTTATTGAGTAATATTGATTAATGAGTTGGTTTGATGGTGTTGATCGAAGTTGCTGATCGATGATTGTGATTGGCGATGTTTTTAGGTGATATTTAGGGGCGAAATTGTTTAATATAGACTGATGTTGCTGATTGATGTTGCTGTTGACGGTTTATGATAGTGATTTGTGATGCTGTTTGATAATATTGATTCACGTTACGAAATTCGTTTATGGATCGCTGCTTGCTATTAGATTATACTCTGATTATAATTATCAGCCGTGGTCATATTCACATAGCAAATGGAATTTTATCATTTCAGACTAGCTTGCGTAAGGCTGGCGTTAGAGTATTTGCATATGGAAGTAGATCAAATAACATGATAATCAATGTGAAGCAGTTGGCCGAGACAATTGATGATGAAACAATGAAGCAGGTGGTTGGAACTATTGTGCATATTGAGTGGCCGTATTTGGTGGAAGGTCTTGTTACTGCAGTAAGTAGTACTGAGAGGCGCTTTGTTTACAAACAAGAAGAAAGATTGGTCCAAGAGGAGAAGATGACAGAAACTAAAAAGGATGATGTCATTCATTGGATGGAGAGTTTACCCAAAAAGTTCTTAGAGCTAAAAGGGATTGATACTGGTGAAATAAAAGTGTTAGTTGAAGCAAAGCCACTTAAAGGTATCAGATACGTTTGTGGACCCAAAGGCCAATTTACTTTGGAGAAAGAATGGGCAGATTCACACCAGTATTATCCATTCCAGGCCATTGTACAGGTTGGCATTGCATGTTTATGGTTGTAGAATAGAGGTCTATTGCTCATGTTAATATTGTTGTCGCATGTTATATTGAGTGCTGCACTTGTGCGTGCTTGCTACTTATAGTTTAAGGATGCTTATAATTGTGCGAATATTCATAGCCTTCTGGTTTCAACTTTTTAGGATTTGAAAGTTCATGAATCCGCTCAGCAATCAGGTGCTGAATCATTGGAAGACCACTTCAAAGTTGGAAGCCGTTGTTTCATGATGGCTGCTCCACACTACGGATGCTCCGGAGAGGTATGTCGTCTGGCTCATAACAGTTTAGGTGCAAAGTTTGTGAATGAAAATAGCAACACCAATTAATTTTAGCAATTGGCCTCTTTTTGTTTAAATCTCATGACAATTGCCATTTTATCAAAAATGATATTGTCTCTTGCATTATCATATTTTATGGCTTTCTTTTTTTGCCAAAGTTTTCTCTATATTTCAATGACAGCCTATATCGTTTAGCATGGTCTTGTGTTTTCCAGGTATCTGAGGTTGACAAAAACGCATCAAGGGTTCGTGTATCGTTGACAGTTCCAAAAGAACCGGACTTTTCTAATGTCATAACAAACCAAGAGGTATGACTCTGCTTTCCAGCTTTTGGTTTTTCCTTGACTAACAATCAAACAAAATAAGCAGGTTTGTTGGAGGATTTCCCTAGCAGACAGCATTTGTTAAATATTGTATAAATCTGCAATTTTGATAGGTGTCATTTGATAATCTAACGGAGCATTCGACGATTGTAAGATCGCCAACTTTCTATAGCCTTTGGTTTGCTGTAAAAGCATTGGATGTTATTTTTTGAATGTATTTCCTTGGACCGTTGCTACTCTATTGTTTGTGAAGGCTCGCCTTGAAGCTAAGTTTGCTCCATTATTGAAACTCCAACTTGAGCAAAAGCATGATTCGTTTACTTAATAGCCACAATAGGTCGTTTGTTTATCAAGTTAAGTGTGTTTGTGTTTTTGTCGGGTAGGAAAGTTGCTACTATATGGAGATGGAAAGTTGCTCAGACGTTTTGTGGAGATCAGAAGTAGCCCCGACATTTTGGTTTTGGTGAAGTGATATATAGTATACTCCGAATATTAAAGATCGTTCGGGAGTAAGGGAAAAATCAGTATATAGTGGAAATATAGATAAGAGGGGGGTCAATTTTTGTAGCATAAAATGGAGTAGGGGTTGAAATTTTGCAACTACAGCTTGAACTAATTATACTGGGACATGCCCTATGATTTCCAGTTATATTTTGCGTAATGTTTTCGATAATTGTTATATAGTGAGTTGAAACAAGGGAAGTGCGAATTTAGTAAAAAACATTTCCCACGAAACAAATGCCAGTTAGTGAAATAGTTCTGAAAAGGTCTGCTTGATATGGTGCTTTCGGTCTCCTAACTCAAAGTAGACGTTTTTTCATGGTATTATTTTGATATTGTGACAATTTCAAACATTTAAGAGCCAGTATTTGATGGAAAATCCGGATATGCAGAGTCACCTCTCCAAAAATCCTAAATAAGCAGTATGGTTTAGTACGTAGAAATTTCGGAGTATGGTAAAAATCCGGATTATTAAAAAGTCCGGGTTATCCGATGCCGGGTTATCCGGAGTATAC
>WIPJ01067450.1:216794-228800 GCA_018155075.1 Cassiopea andromeda
TAGTAAAGGCTATGAAGCAAAGGAAATCGTAGATGCGATAATAAACGCTGTTTCCCCAAATCTACATTTAAGATCGTATTTAGAGAGTATCAGAAATCTAAGTTTAAGCGAAGTACGCCAAATACTCCGTAGCCACTACCGTGAAAAATCTGCGACTGAGGCATACCAAGAGCTCACTAACATGGTCCAAGAACCAAGCGAGTCGCCATTAGATTTCTTAATGCGTGCCCTTAAATTGCGGCAACATATCTTACTTGCAAGCCAAGAAAGCGATTCAAAAATTCGCTATGATCAATCCCTCCTGCAAAATGTTCTTTTGAATGCGTTAGAAACAGGACTTGCAAATGAAACCATTAGAAATTGAATGCGACCTATTTTCCAATCACCTACTGTAACAGACGAAATGTTGATACGCGAAGTGAACACCGCTGTTACTGCAGAAAGTGAACGAATAAGCAAATTTGTAGCACGAAAACGTAGTGTTAAAATAGCGCAGACCGCACCCATTGCAGCTTCAGATGCCCCGCAGGTAACAACGCCTTCTACACCAAAAGAGCAAAACGCTTCAAAACCAAACCCTTTGATCGCGTCACTGGACGAAGTAAAAGCGGACATCGCTATGATAAAGCAATCTATAAATGCAAGCAGTGAAAATAAGAATATGTCAAGGCGATCAATTCGATCTCAGTCTGCATGTGACGATTGCATCAACAACCAAAGACGTGATCAATGCGGCCACTGTTTTATTTGTGGCTCTGCTGAGCACTATGCTAGGGGCTGCAGAAAACGGAAACCACGGGGAAACCGGGGGCAGCTGCATGTACAGGACAAAGTGTAGCTGCGAATGAGATGTCCCACCAACAAAAGCATTGCAACTTTTGTGCATCAACAAATAATGTTTATTTTCGGTGTGGCCAGTGCAATATTTCAAATTATTGCAGCAAAAACTGTCAGCAAAAACTGTCAGCAAAAACATTGGTCTGAACACAAAGCGATTTGTAAAGCATTGGAAACTACAAATAATTTACATTGGGAAAATCGTCATAACCAAATAAGTTCTTGCCACCTAACCCCTACAGAACAAACGGAAATTTCGAATATCATTGGAAAGAAATGTATGATTAAATGTTTACTAAATAATAAAGAAGTGACGGCTCTATGGGACACTGGCTCTCAAATCTCAATTGTTTCTAGCGACTTTTTGAGACAACAATATCCTTATTTACAGCCCAGAAAATTGGAAGAACTACTCGGGACTGGTTTAGAACTCCGTGCAGCAAATAATTCACCAATTCCATACAGAGGTTTCATTGACCTAGTATTTGAATTAAGAGCTCCACATGAAAGCGATAGGACATTTCGTTTGAACGTTCCATTCTTAGTTTCTGATTGCAAAATTGCTAATCCAATAATAGGTTACAACGTAATTGAAGAAATCATAAGATCAACACCTTCAAACAAGGATAATTTAATACGAACATTTCAAGTTGCATTTGAACAAACAAGGGAAACGACTGAAGCCTTGGTAAACGAAATTCAAGCTGTAAAAGAACAGGATTTAGCAACCATAAGGTCGCCAAATTGTCAAATAACATTGCAACCAACAGAACTAACTAGTGTAGTCTGCCGGGGACATGCTGAAATTTTGAACAATAACACTAAAGTAATATTCATACCCGATGAAAGGAAACCGTGGCCCCCAGGATTAGAAATGGAAGAGAGGCTGTACTCGCTACACAGGGGACGATCATTTAAGATCAAAATTGAAATATATAAATCGACTGCGCATCCAATCACGCTTACTAGACGTACGCCATTCGGTCGCGTTGAGTTAGTAAAATCTGTTACGCCCTTTGACGTACGCCCTCAATCACAGCCCCTTCGTTACCACAACGAATCAAATAGCCAGCCTCGATCTGACGTAACAAACGCAATGCATCTAAATCAAGTGTCCTCGGGCCCTAAAGAAGGAATTAGCGAATTCCTTGAACAATTTGATTTGAGTACCCTAAGCGTTGATCAAAAACAACGTGTTAAACTTTTGCTTATCGAGGAAGCTGATTCTTTCACCAAAAATGACGGCGATATCGGGTGTGCAGAAGGCCTGCAAATGCCTATCAATTTGATGGACAAAACACCTGTGCAAAAAACGTATACGTCTATACCAAAACCCCTTTATCCCGAGGTCAAACAATACATTGAGGACCTACTAAACAAAGGGTGGGTCACGAAATCGACATCCAATTACTCCAGCCCCGTTGTTTGCGTGAGAAAAAAGGACGGGACACTCCGTTTGTGCGTGGATTATAGACAGTTAAATGGAAAGACTACCGCAGACCGTCACCCACTGCCCAGTGTTGCAGAAACCTTACAAAACTTAGGTGGGAATAGTTAGTTTTCACTCCTTGATCAAGGAAAAGCGTACCACCAGGGCTTCATTAAGGAAGAGCACAGACACCTGACCGCCTTTGTGACCCCCTGGGGTCTGTATGAATGGGTGAGAATCCCTTTCGGGCTGTGCAATGCGCCTGGTGGGTTTCAAAGGCATATGGAACAATGTTTAGAGGGTCTTAGAGATGACATTTGCATACCCTATTTGGACGATGTTCTCGTATACAGTTCCGACTTTGATTCACATATCGAACATTTGCGAATCGTTTTCAAACGTTTGCGTGACAATGGGATTAAGTTGAAACCGACAAAATGCGAGTTATTCTGCAGCCAAGTAAAATACTTGGGACATATTGTCTCGCGTGAAGGTTATAAAGCAGACACTTCAAATACGCGTGCCCTAACTGTTTTGAAAGAACAGCATCCAAAAACGGTGGGAGATGTCCGTCGAATTTTGGGATTGTTAAATTATTATCGGAACTATATTCCAAACTTTTCGCTAATTGCTGCCCCACTATTCGACCTCTTACAACAACCAAAAGAGATAATTAATAATAATCAGAAAAATGAAAATCGCAAGCGTAATGGGCAAACTTCATCAAAGCAAGAAATTTCGTGGACAGAAATACACAAGAAAACGCTCAAAACGCTTATCGATTACTTGACAAATCCACCTATTTTGGCCTATCCTAAATATGACCAGCCTTATGTGTTGCATACCGATGCTAGTCAACTAGGACTTGGTGCTGTACTTTACCAAGCCCAGGACGGTGTACTACGAGTAATTTCCTACGCATCATGTACACTTACCCCAGCCGAAAAGCGATACCATTTACATTCTGGCAAGTTGGAATTCCTAGCGCTAAAGTGGGCCGTATGTGATGAATTTAGAGACCTACTGTACTATGCACCATCGTTCTGCGTATATACAGATAATAACCCATTAACGTACGTAATGAAATCTGCAAAATTAAATGCCACGGGACACCGTTGGGTAGCTGAACTGTCTAATTTTAATTTTACAATTAAATATAGACCAGGAAAGCAAAATATTGATGCAGATTTCTTGTCTCGATCACCATTACATTTCGAAAACTATCAGACAACATGCACCGAATCGGTTCCTAAAGATGCAATTCAAGTAACAGCCTCAGCTGCGAATAAACAGTACGATAATGAAGCCATCTGGGTTTCAGCATTGTCCACTAATGAACAGAATTTTGCTTTGCAACACAGTGAAAAGACACACCCAGTTTCTCAGGTTCGGTTAGATTCAAGTGATATATTACAAGCGCAACGACACGATCATTGCATATCTACAGTTTTACGCTGTAAGGAAAAGGGCGAAAAACCTAGTAGAACGAGGTATAACCAAGAACCTCGTGGGATCAAGAGTTTGTTACGCGAATGGGATAAACTATATGTCAGCAAAGAAGGTACACTACGTCGGAAGACTAGTGAATATGACCAAGTAGTAATGCCAGAGAAATATAGGCCTCTTGTCTATCGGGAATTGCACGATGAAATGGGCCATCTTGGAAGTGAAAGGGTATTTCAACTAGCAACACAACGGTTTTATTGGCCTAAAATGCGCGCCGATATAGAGAAATACTGCTCAAAGCGATGCCCATGTCGGAAGCAACGTAAACCTGCAACGACTTTCCGAGCACCGTTAATGCCTATTATCACAACACAACCATTCGAGCTTGTATCCATTGATTTCATCCACCTTGAGCGGAGCATTGGAGGGTTTGAGTATATATTGGTGGTCATGGATCATTTTACTCGATACGCACAGGCCTATGCCACGAAGAATAAAGCAGCTCACACTGTTGCAGACAAGCTTTACAACGACTTTATTCTCCGTTTCGGGTACCCCATGCGATTCCATCATGACCAGGGTGCCGAATTTGAAAACCAACTGCTGACAAGCCTTGAAAAAACTTGCGGGATTCGACATTCTCGTACGACACCTTATCATCCTCAAGGCAATGGGCAGGTTGAACGTTTCAACCAGACCCTATTATCGATGCTTCGTACGTTGCCTGAAGAGAAGAAATCGCGCTGGAAGGGTTCACTTAATAAAGTTGTCCATGCATATAATTGCTCTAGACATGCAACCACTGGGTTTTCGCCGTTTTACTTACTTTTCGGTCGCCTACCGAGACTGCCGATTGACGTCATCTTCAATTCGACACCAGTACTTGCCAGCCAACGAGGAGAATCATACCCGGAATACGTGAAAAAGTGTCGTGAAGTTATGCACCAAGCGTATGATCTCGCTGCAAAACGCTCGGAGAAGTCTCAACAGCATAATAAATCAACCTACGACAAAACTGCGCGTTCAACAGTTCTCCAACCGAATGACAGAGTTTTAGTGCGTAATTTAAGTGAGAGGGGAGGACCAGGTAAACTAAGATCTTTTTGGGAGAAGCAAATCCATCGCGTGGTCAAGCAAGTCGGTGATAACATGCCAGTATATTCTGTAATTCCAGAAAATAATGCATCTGGAAAAGTGCGAAATATTCATAGAAATCTCCTTTTACCCTGTGATGAACTACCATTGGAAAATGAACAGTTGCAGACTCGCACTAAAAAGAACGCGGATCAACCAGTCAAGCGGAGTAAGAGACGTCAGAATTCAGACGCGAACGAATCGATCGTTAATAGCAATGATTCTGATGATAGCGATGACGACATCTTCGTTTTGATTCCATCAGAAAATCAGTCAACTTTGCAAGGTTCATCAAAGGAAAACAGAGAATTTGTCGAAAATATTCCAGGAAGCGACGCAGAAAATGATTTTAATGATATTGAGAATAATGAGAATTCGAGCGAATGTCCTAATCCACTAGAAAACTTACGAACGGGAACACCAGAACCATTCGGAATGGACTCGCCCATCGTATCACCACAAATACGGCAACGCCCTCGACGACAAATACGACCACCTGAATTCTGCAGTACCAGTCCCTTGGAAACCCTCAATCATTTCCAATTGTTAACAGAATCGGCACTCCAATATACTTTGCGCCCTATAGCATACCAATGAGATATCAGCCGATGAATACTGCATACTACTGTTAAATTTGTTTCTATGCATGGATTTATAGATACCGTTTAACGTACTATGCTTTATACTTGTTCGTTTTGTTGAGAAATGACTCCATCTATTGTTACTAAAGGAAAAAAAACTGCAAGGATCAAATTCACCGCCCCTATCAGGGTTTATTTACCCTTTTTTTCGTCATTCGATGGATTTAACTGAATAAATATATTCGATTACTTTTTACACTGTTGTATCAACAACTGAGAAAGACTGCTATATCAGAAAAAAACTATTGAATTGGTGTGTTGAGTCATTATGTCAGATTTAGAAGCATCGAAGAATAGAAGATTTATGAAGAAGACTTTGGAACCTTTTATATGTTCATATATAATGCTATCAGTTCCAACGAACTCCTTTCTTTTAAGGAGGGGAGAGTGTGAAGGACCTTAGTTACTTTTGAATAAAACTGTACTTTTTAGCTACGAAATGGGCGATGCTCGTTTCAACCCCCGTCTATCTTGTAGAACAGATTATCTTGATAATTAGAAGATCTTGGAAGTCAGAGAGAGAGTAGAAAAAACGAATTGAGTAAACGAGTTTTTGATTTTTGGTTATAAAAGATCTGTGGCTATAGTGCAAAGTTTAGTCTTGTCTCTCTCGTTAAATCTTGTTGGTTTGTGTTATTCTGGGGTCTAACCAACCCCTTACATAAACATTAGCATTATTCGAGCAAATAAGGGTGCTGCTATTTCATCATGAAAAAAGCAGCTTATACTACTGTAAACTAGGATTACACATTTCTGAAAATGATTATTTTGATAGTTTTCAGCATAATAGGAAATCAATTTTATGAAGAAGCAAAGGTAGAAGATTTCCCTGATAATACCTAGCATTGGTAGAATTCACTGATATTTTTTGTACATAAAACGTATTTCCCTGAATTCCCAAACTTGGCACACAACTTGGATTAGCCTTTTGCTTTTTATTAGCAAAATCTACGAAAAGTTAATGCATAAAAGACTATTTATACGTTTAAGGGATCAAATCAATTCCATCCTCCATGATTCACATTGAAAGAGATACACTCCAGAGATCACGCATTGATTAGAACTACTGAAGAAGCTAGATCACCTCTTGACAACAAGCGATTCTGTGCGCTATTTTTGACGCTGTGAACTATGATATTTTATTAGTTGCGTTAAAGCAATATCATATAAGAGGTACTGATTTCAGCTTGTTTAAATACTACCTCTTTAACAGAGACAGTTTGTGCCGATAAATGACTTTAATTACAGAGTCAATGAAAACCGCATATGAGTTCCACAAGGATCAGCACTTTGTATCCTTTACCTCCCATCGTCATCAAGGGTATACCAAGCCTACCAGGAAACTTAAGGTCAATTTATTTGCAGGTGACACAAATGTTTACTACTTTTATGTGAATTTATATGAACGTGCTTGAATTAACTATTGTAAGACGTGGTTTGATGTGAGTGAACTATCATTAAAAGTAAAAATGGAACTTATATCTTTATAAAACCCTTTTTGTATCCTGTTAAGGATGTAGTTCATTGTAACATAAAAATGATTCAATACTGGATCAGAAGCGTTCTCAAGCAAAAAGGTGAGGGGGTTACTCGCGAGGAACATAAAACGAATCACAAGTGTTTTGTTAAGATGGAAATATGAGATGGAAAATGCAACTTTGTTTATGAACTTTATATCCCATGCTACGATTCATTAAAACCAATGCCAGGGTATTCATTGATCGTCGTAGTATTTAATACAATGCTCACTTTGTAAAAGATAAAGAAAATCAACAGCATATCATGCAGCAATTACTTTTTTTAATGCAGACTCATTAGATACAGACTTCGCATCTAATGGTATAAACGTTGAGTGGAATCGAGCAATGAGAATCCCTCCATATTCTATAGTAACAAATGTGCTTTATGAGAAAACATTTTCAAAGCAGCTTGAGCTTTATGTATTTTGAAATTCATCGAACCTTGAACTCAAGAAGGAGGCAAAAATATGGAATGATTTTCCAGGATCTCTGAATTAAGTAATGTCAAATGGCAATTCACACTATTGTTTTCTACAAACATTTCATTTTAGGAGGTGCTCACAGTTCACTAGTTTTTGAACTACAAAATGAGTGCCTCCTGAGATATCCAAGTTCAAGCAATAAATTTTGAATATCGTAAATCCTCGAATAAACCCCGAGGGGCTTTTGTACAAAACTGAATTTTCGGGTGGGGCTCATTTGAGGGGAGGGGCTATTGGAGGTGGGGGGCTTATTTCAAACGATATTATTTTCTTAATCAACTAAAACCCTTTTCCCCGGCCTTTTTCGTGTTGTTTTCTTTTAGCCACCATACAATAAAAGCGATTCATTCTCATCAAAGTAAACTGGCAGAATGCGTGTTGAGGGCAGTAAATGGCTGAGCTGGATTGGGGAAATGTGCAGAAGCCCAATTAAGAAGGAGAGAATGCTTGCATGCCCATAAATACGTGTGAATGGATCACACATGTGCAAAAACACTCTTTCAAGAGTCAGTGCAGTGGTGAAAATGGGCCTGGGCGCTTTTCCCCAGAAAAATTTTTCTGAAGCAACGCCCTCTAAAATGTAGTAGAATCCCATGTTGCAGAATACAATGCACTTGTTCTCATCATTGATCTTCATCCTATGAAGGAGCAGCAGATCTTTCGATGTGGATTCATTGAATTTTGAAGATAGAGAACAAAAAAGGAAGAAGCTACATCGACTTTTTCTCTTTCTCTTACATGTATGTACGCTTAGGCTAGAGGAAAGGCTATGTAACGCCAGTACCCCAAAGAAAAGACATGTCCCATCCTCCAACAGGGTAGTCATCTTTATGTTAGCTCCTCATTAGCATACAAATCCAAAAACTGAAGCACTAATATCGTGCTCTTGGACTTCGTTTAAGACTGAAATTCCTACAGCAACTCGTGCCGAAACTGAAAAAGGTTGCTCGCCATTGTTGAACAAAGTTAGGGTATCTGCACGCTATTAATCTGTGGCCTCATACTCTTAGATTCTAGACTGTGTCGAAGTCAATTCTGAAGTTATTACAAATTACAGTTTAGAACACTTCTATATACAACCTAGATGAATTATTGGCGGGAGGGGGGAGGGCAATGCCCCTGTCTCAAGTGCCTACAGTTCTCTGCATGTATGGACTAGCTGGCATCATTCGATGTCAATTTATTGTCCAATATAGTGATATATTCTTCATATTTGTCATCACTGATGGTGGCTTCTAATCCCCCCGTGAAAAAGCTAAATCCTTCCCTAGGAGGAAATTCCCCCCAGTTTGGGAAACACTGAACTAAAATAAAAGGCTAAAAAAATGCTATTTCGCAAACAAAGCTTATTAGTCAATAACGATTTGCTTATTATCATCACGAAAATCGCATATCTTTTAGTCTTTTAAGGGTGATTTCCATTCTCCAATTTCTGGCGCGCGACTTTTTGCGATTGATCGTGGATCTAGGCATTCGTACTTACAAGAAGAACGTGAGCATGATCGCGCGATCGCCAGAAAATGTTGAGGTTTGTTCGACCTTTTTTGAGAGATCGCCAGCAGTAGCCAATCAAAAGAATAGAAGTTTCAGGCAGTGACAAATTGCACAATGGTGTCGTAGCTGTGGACTAGTCTGGTTATGAACGATGTGGTTTGAAGTTCTCTTTGCACATGAACAGTATCGTATACATAGTGGTCAAGGAAGATAGGTAGGTGGCAAATTAACAGAAAAATTAGGATTTTTCAGAAGCAAAAGCCACTAGCTACTCTGACAATAATAGCTGTTGTTTTGGCTTCAAGAGCAAGCAGGGAATTTGTCTTGCCCCCCTGAAAAACATTCTTATTATGCAGCAAATGACTGCATTTCAAAGCCCTCATCTTGCGTAGATGTAGCTGAAGCGTAAGGCCCTAAGGTTGCTAATTTAGGGGGGGCTTATTTGCAAAAATGATTTTTAGTTAGGGGCTTATTCGAGGACTGACGGTGATGTAGCTTCTTGCTTATTTTGCTGTTTATGAAACTGTCAGTGCTACTTGCCTAAATAGTAAAAATCAATGTAGCTTGCTTGCAATTGGAATGTTTAGGACGATTCTACTCTTGAATTGCAACGGACATCTTATAAAGGCAATCAGAGGTTCAGAGGATATCCGGTCTGATTCGCATATTCAGTGGTATTTGAATGCTCACCTTTCAGCAAGCAGTAAATGACAGCCTGGTGGGTATCTTGAACAACACAGAGAGAAAAATGCACGATATTTTTGTTTCCCAATTCGCTTCTCGATTCTCATTTAAGAATACTACATATACAATAGTGATTGGTTGGTTGTGATAATGAAATTACGACGCAGAATCTATGAAACGCCAAGAATAGACTGACATTTATCACCAAAACCAATAAAATTAATGCTCTAAAAATACAGCAATAAAGATGCGTATCACAACAGATACAAGCTGCAAACATACAGAGATGTCTCCTCTCCTAGAAAGCAAAATGGTAATTGGACTGAGGCGAGAATTGGAAGATTCGATGGAAATTGCACCAATCAACTGTAATTCAATGTCCAAAGGGAAGATGATTTGCTGAAGATGATGTTTAACGTGTGAAAAACCAAAAGCTCTGTGATCAAACAGGCCTAGACTAATAGTGCTTCTACGAAATGCATACATTTCTGAAAAAAAATCAAACAATCTAAAATCTGTAGCTGGTTCACAGCATAAGTAAATACGCCTTCAGCAGCCGTATGGGATTATTCAGTTAATATGGAACTAGCTGAAGGGGGTATTCCTTGGTAGTAGTAGCATACGTAGAGTAGCCTATACCAAACGACATTAAAAATGAAGTCTTTTACATTAAAACGCAAAGATAATATTCTATAACTTGATAAATTTTCAGCTGTGTCCAAAAAATTCTCACGCTATTCTGAAGTTAAGAATGCTCACCAAAAATATTTCTGCGTCTGCTCAAGAGGAGTAAGCGTCCTTGGTGAACCATTTTCATACTATCCACCTATACTAAGCCCCAAGGCACGATTTTCATAGCAAGAAGTTCGACCACAGTTAATCTGGGGTTGCACATGAATATCTATAAGATCGGAGGAGTCCACATACAAAACCTTGGTACTTTCTGGAAGATTTTTTTGTAAGCTACTCAAGTCACTATGGATTTAGTATCGGACTCATCCGGATTGGTCCGGAGTTTTGAATTTATCAACAGATAAAAAACGATAAATGACATGAATGGGTGCCTGAAAATCATAGAATATAGCCTATGAGCAATATACGTACGAACAATTAGATTATATCATAGGTTATTAATTAAAAGAAGCCATTTCAGTGTGCACTGAAACAGTGTAATTCATTGGCAGCAATCCTACAAGGTGCCATCTTCAGCTGATGATACTTATTATCAGATGATGTTATAAGCAGGCTATACATAGCAGTAGGAACAATTTTGGGTCAAAAATTCAGTAAATTTCACCAAACGATGAAAAGTAAACACAAGGGAAAGATCTTACTTTTAAAATGACTGCTTGTGGACTCCCCAAATGACCATTTTTGACTAATATATCAGCATAAATACTACCACTAGCCTAAATTACGATTTGTAGTTACATGATAAATAGAAATATCGTAGCAACCTAATAGAGACTGTAACGGCCAAATAGCCCACTGCGTACTGTTGCTTTGGGCCTCTGGCTTTCTAAAACATATGACTGAGTTTACTTATCAAAAAGCCAGTGGTTGCTGAACAGAAAATCTAAATGGGGAATACAAATAAACAAAAATAGGTAGCTACACATTATATCGTATAATAAAATATAAAACTGAACAACAGAACTGAATATGAATTCAAATGTGTTCTAAAAGAGTTAAAAATTATGATAATTAATTACTATAAATAGTTCAGTACAAAAATAAATGATAGAAAAGCCCACTACAAATACATCGCATACAAGTACACAAAAAGTCTCTTTGTCTAATGTCCTTCACTATTTCATATGTATTTTGCAATGTTGCTGATTTGTTGCAAAAGGGCATGTTCTTGCTGCTACATTTTCGTCAAAGTACAGTACTTGTGCAAAATTACCGTTTCATTATAAACAGCGAAAGGAGCTAATATTTAATTGACAAAAATACCAATTTGTTAAATGTAATTGATTTAAAGACTGTAGAATAATTACGTTAAAAATAAGATATTCCTTGCTTATATTTGTTATTCATCTTGCACATATAATGCAGTTTGTGTGCAACTCAGCACATCAGATACCAAATCAAGAAGCAATAAGGACTGGGACTAAGGGTGCCCATAACGAAGCCTACTTTCCCCAAATCATCATTGGATTAGTCAAACATATCTGTACTCTAGGGTGAAGAAATTTGTTTTGGTGATGAGATGAAACAAACTGGAAAACGCCAATGGAACGGTCATCACCCGCAATGCGAACAAGAAAGCCGTAGTTGGGGACTCTCTTTGCAACTTCGATCCGCCATTGTTTCACCGCTGACGTCACGTCAAGTTC
>WIPJ01067450.1:233975-250156 GCA_018155075.1 Cassiopea andromeda
ATATATATATATATATTTATATTTATATTTATATTTATATTTATATATCAAAATATCAAATTAAAGCATTAAAAGTCTAGTAAAACCATAAAGCCATAATTCAGAGTTTCACGCTTTGTGCGATCCTCAGGTGTAATGCGAAGGTATTGAGAGTGTGGTGATTACATATGCTATGCATGGTCCAGTTTGAATGATTTGTAGTTCTTCAGGCTAAAGTTGTTGGAATGGTGGCAGGTGGAGACTACTTCTGACGTTTTGTTTAATAGTTGCCTTTTTTGATGTTATGATGTGGAATTTTTAGTCAAAAACAAGCTGCATGTTTTGCAAAAACTTCGGTACGGTCTAGCTTTATGAATGACTTCCCATGATAATATAGGCGTGATGTTGTTCGCCTTTAGGCTCCAAATATTTTAGAAAGCTCCGTGGAATTTGCTTTTTGTTGGTTCTTAAAGGTGTTGTTGTGTTGTGCATATACATATACGTTATTGTGATGTGGTACTCTATTGCTATGAGTGATAAATGCAGCCAATCATGTTTGATAAGAATTCGTTAGCTCAAAGGATCTGAAAAGGTATTGTGTGCAGGAGCTAAAATTCTAAATTCTTGACTCACGTTTTGATTAATGTAAGGCGTTGAGAGATTTAAGGATATTATTTAATGTTTATTGATGAATGGACAAAAATTCTTCTAAGGAGCTTCATTTATGTTAAATCAGCATTAATTTTCAATTAATAGTAAGCCTTTTCAAAACAAAGATGTCTTTCAAGTAACAGAAACATCAACATTAATTTCCTACAAAAATCGTTTTACTTATCGGCTTTACATAAATTTTCTCTTTGACTTTACAGTGGCTGATACAATAGCCTTTTCTTTTGAGAAAATCTGCCAGTCTTCAGCAAAAAATTTATCAGCATCACCTTTGACAAAGTAGCCATATGGAATTTGGCATTGACCTCACATTCGCTTTGAGTTTGACAAGTGGAAAGATGCTAATTAAATGACAAACTGGCGGCGTTACTTGATGGGTGAATGACAACTTATGATTTTTTTCGCGCCGCTCACAAGGGTGATGTTTGGTATGGTCTTCTATTCACTGTCACAAGTACTGAAAATATTATGTTAAAAGGCATTGGAAAAGTCCTGCTGCTGAGCTGTTGATGCTACTTTTCATTTGGTCTCTTTTTTATACGATTTTTAACTCAAATACAAAATTCTGTTCTCCATGGAGTGGCAAAGGTGTACGTTAAAAGTGCTATCTTGTAACTTGTAAGCTGCAAGATAATATAGCGATAACAGAAATTATTTGACGCTCTAAAACAACCATTATTTCTAGGCTACAAGTATTGTGCGCTCAGTGGCGCTGGCATTTAAATCAGTTGGAAAACTTTTGAAAGAAAAAAGAGAGAAGATTCTACTTGAAGAATCCTCGATATGTTCATCAGACAGGATTAGGACTGATTCAGAGGGATCTCGATATAGGGAGAGAAGTCGCACAGAATCAGAAGGATCACGTGAGAAGAACAAAATAAACATTGATTTAGGCAATGCAAGGAGAAAGCAGTTATCGACTTCTGTTGCTGGTAGATATAGGAATGGAATCCAAAATGTGGCTACTACATTGCAAAACGAGGATGCAGTTGATGCTGGAGCAAGGACGGAGGTAGTCTAAACAATCTCTCATTTACTTTATTTCACTTGAACAAAAATCTTCTGCTTAGAGATTTTATTGCTAAATGTATATGATTATACAAAGAGTAGAGTATTGTGGATGAAATAATCATACGAGACTTGCTCGCTATTGATTTTGATATGACCAAGCTTACGTTGTATTTCTTTTGTGCTTGTGCACTAGGTAAGTCATTAAAGATGTGGATATTTTAAAATGTTACATGCATTTTTGTCCAACATGTTTAGCCTTCTTCTTTAGCTGTAATAGATTTTATTTGACTGCTTGGTAAGAACAATAATTAGGTTTTGCTGGAATAGGACTGAATATAAATAGGATAAAGAAGAAAGTTTATGTTCTGGGTATTTATATAACTAATTCTGTTTGAAAAGGCACATTTACGTCATAGGCAAGAATTTTCTATTAATGACCATGTCCTGTGTTGTTTTTATGAAAAATAGTCGAATCTTGTACGTGTACCCTTACCTTTAGATGGATTTTCATAATCCAATATGACAATATTCTAGCGTATTGCTTTGTTTTTTGCAAAGTTGATGTCTCTGCGGTTTTACTTGATAGGATTTCCTTAATTCACCTAAATGATTAATTCACATTTTTACCATATGTGTACAAAATTTCATTAACGCAAAAATTTTAATGAAAGATACTTTATTCAATTCAATGGCTCCTCCTCAGTGGAGGTGATCAATATCAAAAGAAGTAAATGTTCCCGTCCAAACCATATTTTGCTGTTAGAAAATATTGACAGATGTAGATCATGGGCGCAAATTCACGTTGGGAATTTTGCAATAACATCATGAAACTTTTGCGCAGGCCTCCAAAACTGGCGGCGCGTCCTCCACTCATGGCGCAATTAGTCATACAAAGTGACGAGTAGCAAGTGTACTTAAAAGAAAAAGAAAAAATAGAAAACGAATTATATCACTAACGTTTGGATAATACTAACTGGGAATGCCTTCCCGAGCTCAATAATCTTACGTCTATAGCACCACACTTGTCTTGTTCTTAATCACTGAGATGGGAGCACGTCCGAGGTCAGGTATAGCTATTAACTGTGGTACTTCTTGCTTGCTAACATTGCAAAAAGTGGCACGTTTTAGTTGTGAAAGTCGACTTTAGCAATAATAGCTTTGCGACAAATGATAAATCGGTTTAGATCTGATTTGGTTAGTGATGAAGGAAGGCGTGTCAATAGAGACTACTATAGGCTTTTATTCTCCAGTTTTTCAAACAGTCTTTGGAGCGATTGTCTTTTAAAAGTGCGGTAGTCCTAAAACTAGGGCACAACTCCAGAAATGTGCTTAAATTCTGCCTCGATTTTCTCCCTAGATTGTTACAGCATTAATTCACCAAGACAGCAACTTGAAGCAGGCCACATTCGACAGCCAATGCAAAGATTTACCAAACAAGTCGAGTAGTTTAGATGGCGCAAACTTAGATTATGACGTAGAACAAAGCAACGAGCTTGATTCACCCAGAGAGAGCCATCTCCAGGATGGAGCAAATCCTGTTAAAGAAAAGCATTACTTAGATGATGAATTCAGGAGGTATTGCTGAGCTATTTATGGCTCTATTCAAATCAGTAATAGGATACTTTCAATCCTCTGTGTACTGATTTGATGACGTAGAAAATTGACGGCAGATGGCTTAAGTTACTATACCCATGGATAATTGAAAAATTAAGTGATTTGGGGTTGGGTAATGAGCCAATCTATCTCGTAAGTTTGGTGGTGATTAACAAAAAGTGAAAACCATTCATTCTTAAATTGTTTTATACACAATGTACATTCATATTAAGTTATTTTTCTTTGCAGTGACAAAATCGATGATTTGTACCTAGTTGCAGTTTCGCATATTGAAAGGTATCGAAGTTTTACTCAGCTATTTGTCCCAAGTTTTAATGCAGCATTAATGCAATATTACAGCAATATTGATGCAACATTCATGCAGCATTAATGCAATGTTACAGCAATATTGATGCAACATTCATGCAATATTGATGCATCATTATTGCAATATTAATGCAACATTAATGCAATATTACTACAACATTAATGCAATATTACTGCAACACTTATACAACATTACTACAAAATTATTGCAGAAATGCAATATAAATGCAATATTGATGCAGTATTTTTCTCGGTTTGATGTGACTACAAATTAAAGGAGGGAGAAGGGGAAGAAGCATATATGAGATATCACTTGAGTTATAATACGAAACTGAAGGAAATTCATTGAGAAGATAGCTTTCTTCTCTGATTCAAGAGTTACATTCTTCTATCATACTCAAAATGCTTTGTTTACAGAAATCAATTTTCTTCTCTGGTTCCAAATGAAAACATTTTGGGACCAGTGTGTTTTTCGTTTCAGAGCAAATAATGTTTCCATTTTGCTCCCCACCAGAAGCTAATCCTAATGTCCAAATCTTCTTGGTTCTTCATTGAATGAACACACAAGCTACTTATTCTTAATTTACAGTGGAAATTACCGTCAGTTGGAGATTCTGCTCGATAGTGGTCTATCAATACACTCAAGAGAATCAACCGGTTTCTCATTACTACATTGTGCTGCAGTACAGAATCAAGTTGAAATTGCTAGTTTGCTTCTAGAGAGGTAAGCATCCTTAAAGATGAATTCACTGCAACTCCTACTAAATTTATCAACAGTGAAATAGAAAAAATGGCATTGCTTTGTCTGAAAAGGCAAGTTTCAACTTTCAATTCAGAAGAACTTTCTGACATAATAATCTGTTTGAAGGCGTGTACTTGCGGATATATTTTAATTATCCATCCCAAAATATTGACTAGTTTAAATTAGGTTTTCTTTCCGTTTGTATTGTGGATTGCTTGATAACACCATTGAATCTAAGAGTAATGCTCCTTTGCTGTCTACCACATTATCGTTGCATACAAAAAGTCATGCGTCATGCCTATTTAACTAGTTTTGTTGTTTTTCAATGTCAAAAATGAATCTGCAACATAATTGCATGACTGACAGAAACGATCTTCCACCCACATAAAAACTTTTCACTGTCATAAGTATACTAACAAATGTTATGGTATCCCTGTCAATATTACATGTTTCCTTGCAGAGGTGCTGATCCCAATTGTGAGGGCCCTGATGATCAAACACCACTTCATTGCGCGGCAGCTCAAGGAAGTCGAGCCACTGTGAAGCTCTTATTAGAACACAATGCTAATGTTCGAGCAAAGGATCGCCTATTGTAAGATATCTGAACAGAATACTCGAGCATTTCTTTCAATAAAGTGACATTTCTAGAACTTAAATTAACGGAACTTAAGGCAGCAAAACCCAACCTTATCTCTTCATATTAATATGTGGGCATTAAAATCAATGTCAGTTCAGACTGAAAAGGATTTTAGAGACCTTCACTTCTGAATCTTGCATTCCTTATGTAAAAGCTCTTTCTTTGTTGACACTTGCATTTACGACACATTTTACTAATTTACATACTTCCGAAGAACAATGGCTCACTGGATGACCCAGTCAACTATATCTTTCATTATTGAATATGGCTTCTTTCTCCTGACATTGCTTGCCCGTTTTGCAGCCGAACGCCATTGCACATGTGTGCAGGGAACTTGCAACACCTTGAAGTGTCATTCATACTAGTTGAGCATGGTGCTAGAATTGAAGATAACGACTTAGAAGGAACTCGTCCTGTCGATCTACAACTGGTAAGTTATTTTAAATATTTTGTGTTGCAATTGAAATACACCAAAGAACGTAATACACCTGCTGAATAAAGTATAACCTGTTTTAATGCAAAATAGTGTAGTAGTTTTTACCTCATGCAATGATATCATCTAGTGATGTAGTGCTCGTTAGGGATGCAGTGGTCCTTAATGCACCAGTACAGTGGTCTTCGCCGCTCGCAGCGATGTAAACCAGTGATGTAGTGGTTTCTAGCGATGTAGTGGTCCTTAATGCAGCAGTGATGGGGTCTTCACTCCATGTAATGATGTAATCCAATGATATAATGGTCTTTAGCGATGTAGTGGTCCTTGATGTGGCAGTGCAATTGTTTTTACCTCGTGTAGGTAGTGATGGAATCCAGCGATATAGTGGTCTTTAGCAATTTAGTGGCCCTTAATATGTCAGTGTCATAGTCTTTAATTCATGTAGTGACGTAATCCAGCGAAATAATGGTCTTAAGCGGTGTAGTGGTCCTTAATGTGGCAATCTAGTGGTCTTTACCCCCGCGTAGTGAGATAATCCAGTGATGTAGCAGTCCTTTGCAATGTAATGCTTCTTAGCAATGCAGTGTCTTGTAGCGATGTAATGATCTTTAATACAGCGATAGTATAATGGTCTTTCCCTGTAGCTGCCAATCAAAAATCCCAGGCTAGATACCAATGCAGTGCACGTTGCAAGTAATACATCAGCTTTTTTTGAACTATTAACTAACTGCACCATGGCCCGAATGGCAGACAGACAAGTACAGGAATGTTATACGCAAGTGTAGCGATAAGTTATCTTTGCTTAACAGTCGGCAGATAAAGAATACTCAACGGATTAAGCATCCTAGGACGCTATACTTCCGCTAATTGCTTATGTACTTGAAACTGCATGGAAAGCTGAATTACGTATAGAGCTATGAGCATTTCAGCTTGTGGTACTCAAGGATTCATCAAAATAGCAGCTCTGCTATTGTGATTGATACGTAAGTACCTAGAGCTAGTCTGCAGATATATGAATTTACTCATTGTCCTTATTCACCAATCGGTAAATGGGGTCTTTGCGATAGGGAAAAAGGAAAAGTACGGGCGTCTACATCTCAAGAGTCTCCATGACTTTTAATGAGCCGTTTCGTTACTGAGCACACCCTATATAATGAATATATAAGTCACTGACTTCTGATTTTACATTTTCTAATGAGTATGCGTCAAAACAGTCTTGGCAAAAAGCTAGAAACGATCTTGGAATGAAAAGGCCTTTCAAATCTTTCAACTTCTCCAGTTGTAGCATTATCAATGGATTATCCCGATAAGACTTATACGTCTTTAATCTGACGGCAAAGAAAACATAATGGGTCATTAATATTGTGACTTTACTGATAAGTCTTTCTAATTTTGATATTTCAAAGAATTAACTCTTCAGATTGTAATGGAATGACTAAGGATTCATCAATTTTATCACTCTTCTCCCAATAATACCAGTAAAGCTGCATTATTTTTAAAATTGGCTTTAAGAACATCTTGTTAAATCGTGGTTTTCACTGCTTTACGCTACAATCGTTTCTTTGATCGAAAGTCATAAAAAATCGCATAGGTCAAAGGTCGGAAGACCTTTTCGTCTTTTTATAAATTAAACTTTGTCTATAGGCTTTGATATGAGAATAGAAGGACTATCATGCGTCATATCAAATTTATAGTTTATATCGTCTTTTCATTTTTGATATTACGTATGAAAATATCATCATTGAGGTTGCTAGCTTAGGTTTGGTTATCTTCAAATAAAAAGGATATGCGCACTATTCTATACCCGATAAGGACCTCCAGGATTTCAATGGTGGTAGAAAGATCTCTCCAATCTATTAATCATTCTTCTCTTGGGTGGTAGATAGTTTCTTCATAACATGTGTGAATTCTGTAAAAGGGGTTAATGCTCTTTTTTAATTTGTCTTGAAGGCAGTGCTTTGATAAGGGAATGAATAAAACGTCTACTGCTAATTAAAATATGTACCAGTTGAGAGCTCAAGTACCATAGTAGCAGCTGTAGGTACGTGTCTCACATAGGAGCTTGTGCACTTATTACCATTTAAAAGCAGTGGCGTAGCCACGGGGTTTATGAGGGAGATTTCTCCCCCCCCCCACTTTTTTGACAAGATTATGCTCGGGATTTCTTGAAAATCGATGAGAAAATAGGTAAAAGCAAATCTTCAGAAAAGTTCTCGAAGATGACTGATCAACATCAATATCAGCAAACTCTGCAGAGATAGACAGGTATTTCGAGTGTTTGCTTGATCTACTGCTTCATCTGCGTTTCCACAGTTAAGGTTACGCTTTTACAAGCATTAGGGTCTTCATACTACCTATGACATTGGCAGATACATACTTATGGGAAGTAGAGGGCGTGGTCAAAGGGAAATTCATTTATGCCCCCCACTTTTATAGCCCTAACCACACCGCAGCATATACGTGAATACATTGCCAGGGGTTCATCGACTCATTTGCACACAAAAATGCCGGAGACTACCCATTCTGGCTTGGCTTTTCCCTGACGGAGATTTGAGACTTTAAATGAAAGGCTTTATAGCCTCTCCTGTCCTTTAGCTGATACCTCTAGCTACAGTGCTGAAGCTACAGTGCAGAAGTTCTTCAAGTTGAACCAAATATTGAAAGATAGATTAATGCTCTTGCTGCTGCGATTGGACCCTACTAACAACAATGGTTAACAAGACAAAGAAAGAAGGGGCTAATTATTCTATCTCATGAAGCTGGTTAGTTACAATAATTGATTGACCCAGCAAAAAAGTTTAATATTCAAATCGAGAGCTGCACTAACCTCTGCAATAATACTTTTCAATAGAGTACTAAATGTGATGTCACAAAATATAAATTTTCAAAAGTTCGAAAGTTTGAGTTTAAGTTCTGAACAGGCATATTCAGGTATCCACTATTGTAAAATTTGATCGTTCCAAAACATTTGACAGAGATATAGACAATTTAATACTGACTTACTTGCTATCAAATCACTGTATTTCAGTCATGTTCCAAACGCTTGGAACTGAGTCAAAACTACAGTCGCTTGTATGCCAAAGCTCCTGCCATCAAATAGCCACATTTTATCATCTTCCCGCTATTCTACTACAATCTTACAAACAGCCCTATTTTATAACCCTCTTTCAACTCATGTGGTTAAAATTTTAAAGTTCTGAAAATATATTTTTGTGACGTCAGCACTTCGGTACTCTATTCCCCTTTCTTAGACCGCTTGCTTTGAACAAAGATATTGAAGCCTTCATTTGTTCTATACCAAAACATGTCAACAGCACGCTAATCGTTGAACTAACTCAATTATTTTCAGGAACTTCAAGAAATGCAAAATCGCTTAATTCAATCTGCATGTGAAGCCTTCACAGCAGCTGATTTGTCGAAACCGAGGCCAGACTCAGGATCGGGTTCATCGAGGTCGAACAGCCTGCGATCTGGCAAGAATCTACTTCCATCCCATCAAAGTCGCCGAGGAGTGCATAAATCAAATTCATTCAAGAGACACTCTATGAGCTTACAGAGTATTCCAGATACCGGAACAGACGATGATGAAACGTTGATGGATGGTTGTAACAGAAGTGGTCAAGTATTAGGTATAGTTTAACTACTTCTAGTTTCCTGTAATTGAAAGTTGAATGAATGATACGAGCAAAGGTGGAGCCAGGGGAGGTCTAACGGGCTATAATCCTCTGTCGGAACATGCAAACCCCCCGTCGGAAGGTGAAAGACTAATTTTTTTTTTTAGAGATTTTTGGCATTTACAGTATCCTGAAAACCGTATTTTAGCTCCCTCGTCAGAATAGTCAGTTCACTCCGTCGGAAGATTTCTTGCACCAACCCTGGATAGGGGAAAGCAAACGGTCTATATTTGAGTTTAATTCAGAGAAAGTTAAGCAATTTTAAGTGCTGTGAAATAGAGAAAATTAAGAAACATTACTTAAAAAGGAGAGATCGGAAAAGCTACTCTGCATCTATAGAAAAAGTTAGCGTTTACTTTTAAGAGGGTTCGCGGGTGAGTTGCTAAAACTACTACATCTGGAAGATAGCAGTGACTTTCAGAAGTAAAATTCAAGCAAGGCAATTGTTAAATGATTGCAGTAGGAGTCCGCAAGGAGTGCGTAAGAGGCAATACCTAGCAGAGGAACCCAAAAAAGAGTGTATTTGTTTAGTAAGAATATCTGTGGTTGGAAGTAAGAGATAAGAGTTCATACCTTAAATAACCAGAGCTGATAGATTCCACACGTAAGAATAAGCACCTCTGTACATTATTAAGAGCACAGGAGCCATTAGTGGGGGGAAGGGGGTGATATGCTAATGCGAACGGCTATAATGAAAACTGAAGTCAAATATGAAAGAGATAGAATGCTTTATGAGAAAGATTTCAAGTTTGAAAATATAGTGTCTAAAGTGAACAGCTCAATAAAAAGGTTTTAGAGTACCGAGACGTACTTTACATGCGAGACTGTTAACACGTAAAATTTTCTAGTTTCATCACGTTATACAACAAATTATCCCTCCGAAATGTTTTATGAGTATCGTTGGGGTGCAAATGCACGGGGTATGTAAGCATTGTTGCCATTTTCATTGCTCAAATTAGTTGTTAGCATTGGAGATTATATTTATTCATCGCTGTTTAATGAATTGTTGGATTTATGTGCTTTAATGAATTTTCTTAGGCCAGAGTTCAGTTTCTTCAAAATCAAGTTCAAGAAGGACAATGAAGCAAGAATCTTTTGATTCAGAGAACGATGTAATCAATAAAGATGATAGTTTCCACCATCCTGACCAAGTTATTGACCTTAAAAGGATAAATGAAAAAGCTCTAAGGAAGATTCAAAATCGAGCAACAAGAGAGGAATTTCTGGAACTCGATGAAGCATTTACTCATCCAAGTGACAGTGAATGTTCAATGGATAGCAAGAAAGTAGAAACCGATTCTCTGTGCCTTGAAGATGATGATTATCCGCCATCGATGATTCAAGATTTCAAATATGATTACAATAGTAATAGGCCTGAAGATAACTTCTCAGATCTACATACCGTCAACCAAAAGGAAGAATTGATAGCATTCAGACCGGGAATTATGGACAGTCTTTCAAGGATTCGCACTAGTACGAAGAAAGATGACAACACTTCACTAGAAGTAAATTGTTCAACAGAGACTAGCTTAACGGGTTCATGCCAAGATCTTTCAGATGATAACACGATCAGCGACTCAGAAAACATTTTGAAACTAAAAAGTAGCTTAACCTCAAAGGTATTTATAATGTGTTTCTTTTTCATTTCATTTCTTCATTTTGATCATTTTTATTTCTTTTCATTGTAGTATAATTGTAATTGTAAAATTGGGTGTTAATTAGTATTCTCTTTTGTCTGTTTTTATTAACGATCTGAAGAGCCACATCTGTAGTGGATATGCTCAGTTTGCCTTGTTATAATTAGAACTATTATTATTATTTACTAACAACTTAATTTCGTATATATTCCTTGCCTAAATTAATAATGGCAATAGAGTCGTATACGGGACGTATAAACAAAGGATCCTATCTACTGCTGTGAAAGTGAAGTCGGTACACTAAAACAGTTTTCAGATATCTGTTCTTCTTTCAGATGTGGGGAGGGGGTGGTAGGTCTTAAAATGCAGAGTAAAAATGGATGGGAATGTAAAGCCTCTAAAGAGTTTTATATTGTGTCTGCTTAGTAGGTAACTGAAAATCTAAACTCTGCAAAGTAAATCTATGATATGCTATCCTCTTGTGCCCCACTTTCCAGTTTCCGGTAGCTTTGCCTCTTTTCCTTAGACATTGTAAATCAACAAAATAACTACTGTCATCTTTAAAAGTAAAACATTAGTTTTGAACCCTTCATCAGAAATCACCTCATTGCACCATCCGATGATTTGTTCTAGTTACCAAAAGGGGACCGAGCCTCTTTGCATTCATATACAAAATTGTTCAAGAAAGATCCGGCATCAGATGCATTGAAGTTGCTTGTCACTCTATCATTCAATCCGGAATGTCATTCATCAATTCTCGCCAGCCTTTGTCTCCCAAACACATCAGGTAAAAGGAATTTAAATGATTTATGATTGTCCTTCGAAAAACCAGATATTGGCATTATATTGTTTTGTAGTTGCGGTTGGTTTCACTTGCTTATGAAGATGCAGCTATTGTTGAGGGTACTGCAGACTCCCTATATTGTTAGAACTTTTGCTAAGCCGTTGAAGCTTAATGCCAATCATTGGCCAGGGAATCTGTGGCAATGCACGAGCTATGGACTATTCCACTCTACTGCCCACAATGCAGCCAACTGAAAATACGCCAAGATTCCCCCTTGGGAATGACCCTTAGCGCTTGAAATTAAAGGATTCGTATCCCTAACAAGCTATTGCTTAAAGAGTTCATACTTTTGTAGAAGCCATACCTGTTAATGAAAGCTATTGCTGATTGGTGGCTTACCAAGATTACACTATTTTTACTGACTGATTGAAACTTTGTCGCTTTTCTTTTACAGTACTGCCTATTACACTATGGTATTCTTATCAATAACATAAACTTTTGTACGCTTGCAGGACAGATTGTTGCTGCAGCTCGATCACCAAGAGTCAGCTCTCATCACCTTGAAGAGATCGCTACTTTACTTGGCAACCTCTTCACGGCAAGTTTAGTTTTGAAGTCGAATTTTTGGTAGGGAATCGTAGTTCAGTAAGGACTTCTATTGCAAGCAGGATGAAGAAGCGTGAACGTTTCGATTGAAATACGTCGATCCATCATAAGTAGAATATAGGGAGTTTTCGTTGTTGGAGATTTCAATTCTAGAATCGCATTTATAAACAGTCCCCATTTTCTAATTCTTCCTGCATGTTGCATCTCATAACCATTTTGGAGATCAATGAAAATATATGAAAAGAGAAGACTGGTGAAGACCAGGTGCTTTAAGAAATGCTTTTAAAATGCGCTGCATTTCTTCCATTTATCAGGAGAGATAATACGTTTAAAATGAATGGTGAGGGAGAATAGGCGTTTCTGGAGACAATTAGAAAGACTAGCCATGTATCGCAAATATTACATTTAGCTAAGCTCTTTTTGGATAGAATTCTGCAGTACTTTCAAAGAATTAAAAGTACTGCAGAATTCAATACATAAGTGACACCACAATAAGACCTTTCCTTGCGTTCATAAAAGCTTTTAGAAGTTTTCTAAGAAGTTCAATACATAAGGAAGGTGAAGCAATACTTCAATTTTTAATTTTTGCAGTAGACTTGCATTCTCTGGTGGTTTCTCATCCTTGATGCTTGAAGGCCAAGTTTTATTGACAAATGAATTTATTAATATTGATTTTACTAGATTTCTGGACCAGATAGCAAAAGGAAAGCTGTCGAGGCTGGCTTATTGAAAACGGTTATCGACCTACTGGAAACTCCAGAGCCTGTACAGGTAACCCTATTGTCATTCTTACTATGATCTTTGATGCAAATGATGCATGTTCCTTTTTTTAAAGAAACTAGTACTTAACTGCTAAATAGTACATCTTCTATTATTGATCAAAATTTATCACTATTTAATGTTTACATGAAACTCCTTGACTCCCCACTGTGATCCCGAAATTGTGAATAAGCTAAGAAAGCTAAAAAGTTAAAAACATGTCTATTTTCATTTTTCATATGTACAAGCATGCAGTTTTTTCTTCTATGATGTTAAAGAACTCAAATGCAATTAGTAATAGGAAATTAGAATGAACTTAGCATTCCTTCTATTAGTACCTGCACACTGGAGTTACTTCTTGCATTGGCGAGGTGTACTTGATGTATATAGAATAGTTCAACAAAATCAGGTTAACTTTCAGTGAGATTAATCTTATACATAATTTTGTGAAGAAAGCTTTTTTGCATAATATGGTATTAAACCTGGGTTGATTGCTTCTGTACTCCATGCAAATGAGGAGAATTCATGAAGAGCATCGTTCCTTACAGCTTTAACACAGGATTTCATTTGCTTTGTTCTTTCGTCATATCTTCAACCGCATAGTCTCCAAACCTTTGAATGGTGACAGCTCTGATCTCTGATCTTATCTTAAATTCTTTATGTATTTTCCACCAAAAATGATTTTGGAATGCAACAAAAATCGTGCCTTAAAGCCAAATTTAGGCCCATTTTAGCTCTGTATGCTTTTCTCTAGAGAAAGATATTGTGCTAAATTTGTCCTTGGATTTGTGCTCAAAAATAAATACTGGGACAAACTGCATACGATGCAGTTTCTTGAGGGTAGTATACTGGATAAAATGAATCTAGTATTAGCTACAAGACACCCTTATTGTTGAATTAATGAATTTTTATTGATTAGTATAGCATGGAGGATTGACATGCGATCGTAGATCTCAGCCAGTGCAGAATTGGAATCTGTGCTAATCAAGATACCCTTTTCATTTTCATTATATTTATTCTAGGGCACGTGTTTATCGATCTTGAACGATTTGTTGCAAACAGAGAGTGAACGGGATTATTCTATGGCAATTACTAATGTACCAATTGAGCCATTGTTGAGCATTCTTGAAAAGGACGCCCAAAGCAAGAAGACACTCAGCGAGAAGAAACAATTGCATCAAGCAGCTCCTATCGCTCACAGTGAGAACTCGACAGCCAATCCTAGAAAGATAGGCCATCATATTCATTTTAATGACAAAGACCTGGAAGTAGGGTCGTCCAAATCTCATAAGCGCGAGCCAAAGTTCCTGCTAGAGAAGCGTTCGTCAGAAAAAGAAATTCCACCACAGAGCTTAAAACTAGTAGAAGCGAATTCGCATATTCATTTCATGGCCATTCCCGATGGAATAGGAAGGGGACGATCTGATAGTTTTAGCTCACAGTCTAGCAGAGAATCATCTCCATCATCAATGGGTAAAATCAGCTCTAAGAGCAACAGCGTTAGTGATGTAAGGCTGAGTGAAGCATTAGCCACTGGGGTTCTACGTCAGAGAAGAAGCAGTCGAGGAAGTGGATATAGCACCGATGCAAGCACTGCAAGGTAAATACAACAGCCACAACGGTATATGTTGATGTAATGTAGAATTTTACACAGTGACACTGTGGCACCCTGGAAAGAAACTTAGAGGTACCCCAATAAAGTTTCAAACTTTGATAGTATCTATATCACCCCTGGAGGCAACTTAGATCACCCCTGGAGGCAACGTAGATCACCCCTGGAGGCAACTTAGATCACCCCTGGAGGCAACTTAGATCACCCCTGGAGGTAACTTAGAGGTGTATATAGCTGATAAAGTTTCATATTTTGAAGGCATCTTCTATTTAATATTATCTATCTACAACATCTATTCACCTGTACTTGCTACCTTAAGAAACTAGATTTCAATAATACCTGAAGAAAGTTCAACTACCATACAAGTAAAGTAGCAAAAGTATAAAGAGTAAGACTACAATACGAAGTATATTCTTGTAGCAGCCAAGAAGCAATTAAGGCACGCGTTTACCTGAAATTGTCTGAAATGCGTATATACTATTATATATATCTGTAATGTATATATTTTGCATTGCGTATCTGTAGCACCCTAGGAGGAGATTTGAGAGGTGTCTCTACCCGATACAGCTAAAGCACCGCTTACACTATGTCGCTTTCATCTTGAATAGCTGTGCTGTTTAAATTAGCTTTATAACATATGTTGAATACGCTTGTCTTTCAATTCCGCTTCTTTCAACAACACCTAGAATGAAGCTCATTAATCTAAGATGCAGGAGAAAGTGAGAAATTCTTGCTGTGTAAGTAAATGAACTCTTCTCATTTTCAACAGTAGCAATCTGATAATGAGCAATCAGCTATGCCGACCAATGGTAGCGAAGAATATTGCACTTAAAATGCTGGCTGCAGTGAGCAGCAATCCAAAATTGCAACAAGAGCTTGCCAATCCGAGGTATTCTTTTAGTTATATTCCACCTATACACTTTGTAATATATTTATTTATATAATATTTATGCACACTAGAAGTGCATGTTATAATTCAGAAATAAGTGTGGTAAATACGAACACATGAGTGTTGAAATGTGGAAATATATTAAGTGTACTATCCTCTATTAAGCTGAAGTTATTGCTCCCTTGCTTAATTCTACTTTGTCACTATCTTGGTGCTAAGAAGTTGCAAAACCTAGGAATGAATAGTTATGAATGGACTCAAAAAATGAGTCGATGATAGGAGGAGCCTAGTAACTTTCGATTGGTTCTTTGCCTTGTTCGTCACACAAAACAGACTTCATAAATATACACGTGTCGTCAATGGGCTCATCATCGGTTTGGAAGAAGAAACGTTCATGGAAGCAAGATTTCATGCTGTTTTCATTTTTCGTTTTTTCCGTTCATTTGCTAGAGTTTGATGAAGTTTATGATACAAAACTGTTACAAACGAGATATATGCATGAGTTTGAACCCCTTGAATGTACTTTTGCGAGCATAGTTTCTCATTACATAATAGTCATACTTGGAACTCTTGTCGCAGCAGCTTCTTTGGAATCTTTAGTAACTTTTGAGTGACACGGAAAGAAGGAGCATTTTATCCGGAAATTTTCTTTAAGTGCTAAAAATTTCCAAGATTTAGAGAGTTGCCAATCCACAAGTTTTGGCTGCCAATAGAAAAAGAATGTACCAAAATTGCCAAGCTTGGCAAATAAATTGCCAAAACTTGCAACCTTCCTGCTTTGGATGACCCTTCGTTGTAGCGTGAGGAAGTTGTTTGCATATAAATCTCT
>WIPJ01067450.1:265777-283174 GCA_018155075.1 Cassiopea andromeda
ATCATCATCATCATCATTATCAATTTATTAAGTTTTGGTATAAGTATAAAATAGTTATAAAAACTAGTTAAAACCAACATACTAAGATGAGAATTTTAATTTGCATTGAATAAAATGGGGTAAAAGTAGAATTAAATATATATAAAGTAACTTATAGTGATGTTTTTGTCACTGCAACATCAAAGTTAATGTTGGCGTCTAGTTTGAATTGCTCTAAATAAATTGCAGACAACATTCTTTCCCTAGTACCAGCAGACCAAGAAAACACAAAAACAGCGGAAAAGGTTCAAAAAGACTATTGTAAAGCTGTTGCTAAAATCAGCTACTGTCGGTGCCCTCCAGATGCGCAGCTGCCGAACCTTAATAGAAGAGATTTTAGGTAAGCTTCTGTAGCTTTCTATTAAAAGTTACAACGCATAAGGAATGTTAACTTATTACCGTATGCCTTACCTCTAATGCTCGAAACTGAAAAGAAGACACAAAAGCAGAGGAAAGGGGGTATCGCTAGCTCACACCTTGCTCTATAACATGTTGTCTAGCTCTTGATTAGCACTTTGTCCTATAGGACTAGAACATCTTCTCTCTCATTAATCTTTGTGCTCTCGTTGCTTTGTGTCACTCCATGCCCTCAGTGATGTGCCTGTGGGAACGCGTGGGGAGCATTACGGCCCTCTTTGCGTACAAAATTTCAAGAACATCATCCCATTTATCATCGTTTTTTCCGTGACCTTTCGTATTAATCATGGCAGTTGGTCATATGGTCAAGAATGTGTCTTCTTCAAAGAAAGTGCCTAAGTCCATCCATGCATGTGCTTCTGCTGTGAGAGATAAAGTTTTGCCCTCTAGCCAATTCTAGACTGGAGAGTTTTTACCTATTGCTTTGGATTTGACGTCATTGAACAATTTCCTTTTCAGTGCTTTCGAATTGCTGCAGCATCCGAAGGAACTAGCAAGACAAATAACTTTGATTGATCATGGTATGTTTTTTGCTAAGCGTTGAGTTTTAGCAATTTGCTTTTTCTTGACACTGAGGAAAATTTTCAGCCAGCATGCCTCATAAAACAACACATCCAGCTTCTCTATATGCTCTGGAGATTCTCTAGCTTTTTTGATTAGAAAAAGCAATTACTTCCAACGAACTATAATGGGTTGAAATTCTGTCATCTATCAATTTCTATTGTAGACTTTTTTCGCGCAATGTCTTCAAGGGATATTCAAAGGAAAATATCAATTGGTACACTAAGAAAGCTGAAAGGAGACAATTCAAGCCAAACTGTAGAGAAGGTTGCTCAAAGATTCAATCAGGTGAAAATTGAATTCCCTTAATTTTTCCTGCTGACGATGCAGCTTGATGTTTCATTTCCAAAGTACCCATTATGAATGCGTCTCTATGGAAGCAATTGTATTTGATTTAGTAAAATTACAGCTAAAATTTTCACTATCAAGAAGCGTTTTGTAATTGGCTAGCCAAGGATACAGTAAGCGAAAGAAAATAAAGAACAAGTGCTGTGTAGTCTCTAGAGCGTATGTAATAAGTTAAACGGAATCTCAATTCTAAGCGAAAGATATACAGTATGATAATCATAAAGATAGGAAGATCGTGCAGATGCATTCAACTATTAATATTTGGACAAAGAAAATGACTTGCTTATAGATTCAACTTCATAAAATTATTTTTCAATGATTTGTGAGCTATTAAAATTAAAAATAACAGAAAAAAAGTGAGACCATTGTAAAAGAAATGTCGTCTAGCTGTAAATTCTCTTATTTTGAATATTTACAAACAACGAGGACTTAATCAATCAGCATTCTTTGTACCTAATGTGGTTCTCAATCAAGAAAATAATTCATTTTCAGCTAAGCAACTGGGTTTGCGTCTCCATAGTCTCTGAAAGAAACATCGACCGTAGAGCACAACTGTTCATTAATTTTGTCGAAACTGCAAAGGTATCAAAGTGTTGATATTAGTCTAATTGCCTTTGATGCATACCACGCCTAGTCATAAAGTGAAATTAATTGCGCCAAATAGAAACTGCAAATGAATAATCCTTCTTTAAATTATCAAGTTTGAAGTTATTAACTCTCTTACTCATCAATTTCATCGACTTTTAAAGCAATGTCTGGAACTGAAGAACTACAACTCAGTTATGGCGATAGTGGTTGCGGCTCTAGGCAGTGCTCCTGTCAGGAGGTTGAAAAACACAAAAGAGGTAAATTTAGACTTTGAATTTACATGACGAGCAATAAGTTTGTTTACTTGATGTTAGACAGTGCACGCCAATCAATTTAAACATTCTGCTCAAGACTATTGTTATTATTCTTATTGCGTTATACTCTACTAAGAGGTGCGCTACTGTAATTGTTTTACACATTTAATTGCGTCGGCAGCAATTACTTGAGAATTTCCAATTTTGCATTATAGCTTGAAATCATCAAGTTCTAAAACGGATTTTAACACAATAAATATCAAGTTTATTAGAATCAACATACAAGGGATAAAAATGATGTTAAAAATGTTGTCTTTGTTCTTTCAGAAAGTACCGCCAGAATGCCTTAGTCAGCTGAATAAAATGGAGAATTTAATGGACACTAAGGTTAGCATATACATCAAAAAGTCGTAATTTAATGCTCTCCGAAAACTTATTTCATCGTTCTAAGTTCTCTGATGCAAGAGTGCTTTAGAGAATGATTTATAATGCTTTTAATCCATATCAATATACTGCTAGCAAATTCAAGGAATATTGTGATTGATGTGAAATGTTATTGTTCAAAAGATCATTACAAATGACTAATTTTTACCTAGGGTAATCATAAAAAATATAGAGAGGCTTTGAGGACATCACCAACTCCGGCTGTTCCCTATTTTGGTAAGAAAATGCTATGAGATATCGAACGTGTACTTAAGAAAAAAGCGCCAAATGAAAAACTTTAAAGTTTGGACTACAAAATTCTATTGCATTTAATTGATATATAACTTGGTGATATGCCAAACAAGTTCAAGTATCTGCGTGCTATGCAGCATTCTACAAATATTCAATCCATATAGCTTGTTTCTTAGTCAATCAAATATTGCTCATTTTCTTCTCCATCATATGTTCTTTTAGACTATTCTTATACTAGTGAAGTAAAGCATGGTTTTACATTCTTTATTTCTACTTCATACAGGTTTGTATCTCAAGGATTTGACTTTCATTACTGATGGTAACCCGGATAACTTAACAAATGGCTTGATCAACCTGAACAAAAGAAGACAGGTATATATTATCAAACTGAGGAGTTAAATCTCAATGATTATTGAGTGAATCCTCCTGCGCATGGCGTTACTACCGTCTCGAGGCTCGTTTCAAAAGTCAAAGTCAAAGTTCCTCCCGCGCCAATGGTGCATAGGGCGGCGGCTATCTCCGTTTCCAGTAGCTCTAGGCCACAAGTCTGTAATGCAGTGGAAGCTACAACGGGGGGCTGATCCACTGGTGCCTCCGCATGTTTAACTTCCCCACTCCATTCTTATGCATCGAGCGCCAAACGAGAAGGTAGTGAGTACCAGTTTTAAGGTCTTTGGTATGACTCAGCTGGGGCTCGAACCCTCGACATTCCGTTTGTGAGGCAGACACTCTAACCACTGGGCCTACATATACATATTATTATACTGACTTACTAAATTATGTGAACCAAATTCTTTCCAGTAATTAAGTGTCTCTCTGTTTGTTTCCTATAGATATACCTTCTTCTGGATGAAATACATAGATTTCAGAAAAAGAAGTACAATTTTCAAAAGGTTTGTAACCTAAGTTGCATACTTTTGCAAGCAACGTTTCAAAGTTGAGATAGAGATCCATAAGTTGGTAGACCTCTAGCTCGGCTTTCAAATCGTCTGTTATCAGTTCCCAGTAGCATCATCCAAGCTGGCAATAGAAAATTTGGCAATACAATGATGTGAAAATAGCGTTATTCAAACATTTTAGGGGAGAAAAAGCATACAGTTCATTATTCGAGCTGGTTATAAGAGCAAGCATATCGCTGCCTGTCAAAGTATTATATGTGTTGAATTCTTTTTAATGGTGTAAATTTAATTGATGTGACTTAAACGGTGTGACTTCACTTAAACGTTTCGAATGATGTTTGAGTCATCTTTAGTATGAGGATAATATAGGTGGGTACAAATAAATACCGTAAGATATATCAATAAATTCGTGGTAAAAACCAACGTGGAAGGAAGCCAAAAATGGGAATGAACGTGAAAGGGAACCCAATAGAGGACAAAATACGAAATGGTAAACAACACAGGGCAGACTATAAACGAGAACAATAGAAAGATGAATGAGTATCTCCAGAGAGAATAAAGGCACTATAGATTAAGAAGCATGGAATAAACAATATGAAAATTAGAACAAAACCATGGAAATGGAAGAGTGCTGGGAATTAAGATTGGCTTTATCCCTTTGAATAAGAAGGCTTTCATGAATTAAGGTATCAAAAGAATTGTCAGTTTTGTTAATAGTGGAGAAGTCCTCTAGTGTGCCACCATGTGGACTCTTATTGTTGTCGTTCTTATCTTACAATTTATCAAAAAATTGGATTTTCAACCTACAACATCAATAGTGCTGGTTCACAATTGCCATTGACAAATGCATAATGTAAGTTTGCCATAAATGATAGATTGTAGTTAAGAGATAAGCATAGAAATTAGGTGTCCAATTGCAGTCAGTCATCAAATTTCCGCAGAACTAGCGAATTGATCAGTGTTGTTGAGTTGATAGTGAGTTAGATTGAATAACAGAAGACCGAGCTAGGTCCAGAATTGTGGTCGCCAACGTCAATGTCTGGCATGGTACTAAAGTCACCTATATTCATTCTATTGATAAATTACTACGACTTTATTTATCACGTCAGGTACCGGAAGTTCGTGATTACATGTTTAGCCGCTCATTTGTGCCGGAAGAACAACTGCATAAGATGTCACATGAGATAGAGCCGCCAATCAGCTCAAAGTTTGCAGCAGCGGTTTCTTCACAGCCATCAACTGGCTTGGATCGCTTACAATCAAACCTATTTCGGAATGCTACAACAGGAAGAGTCATAGGGAGAAGAGCACTTGGTATCATGAAACCGCAGACCAGTGGTGTTGCTGTGTAGGGTATACAACACTATCTTCACTACGGACTGTCATCTCCAAATTTGCTAGCACACTAAAAGAAAACGGAAAACTACGCTCACACAATACTGGATCAATTTTCCTTTTATATTCAAGTGTGATGCATCACTTGCGTCCACATTGTACTGGTACAAATTCATTTCGCTTTGCTATTGCGTTCAAACTGTGCCTACTTGATTTTAAATCCTCATGGGTACATAAGTGTGCATCTTTCCTAGCAGGCTTTCGATTAGTTCTCGTAGCAAGTACCACAGAATAGTTTTACTAGCGTGAACTCCAGACTGATCCACTGCATTATTTTAGCGGATCAAAATTGATCCAGTACAAGTTTGAGTGTCGTCTCAATTTACTTTTCTGTGACTACAAGTAATTGTTAATTTCCCATACCCCCTCCACCAAAAGAGTGCCTATTTGTATACAAAATAATTCATCTGCCATTAGTAGTTGAAAAAAGACAAAGGCAAACAGAATTTCTTTGAGAAAATTTGTGAGAATTTGCAAAATGTTTGTTGGCAAAGATAATCAATATTTCAAAGAATGAGAAGTCAAAAATTTCTAATTTGTGACATGAAAATCTCAATTACAACATAACCCTTCGTAACACGGCTTTTATGGTGCTAGCATTTTTTATATGATTGTATCCCATCGATCTCAGAGCTTTTCTTCTTTCCCGTTTATTGAATAAATTACAGTATTACAATATTTTATATGTCAGAGGTCATGCAGAAATGCTAATATGAAAGAGATAAGTACTAGAGCATTCTTGCATTTATCAGTTAAATGAGAGAATCAGAGAGCTGTAGAGTGAAGTAATCTTGTTTTTCAGATCAAAATCTTTCTAATGCAGTTACTATAGGAATTATCTGGCAATGATCGTCCTCATGATTTTCAAATTACATTTTTTCAAAGTTGCCCGAGCATTACTAAAATTATGTAGTGAAGGCCGTTACCATAGATGCATCGAAGAAAGAGAAATAATATTTAAAGATAATCATATAGAAGTGGGCGATTAGTAGAAATTGAATGCAGCGATGAACTCTCTCCAGCAATGAAGTCTTCCATGTTTTCTTTTAGGTATTAAAGGAGACTGCCTAGGAATGATCTAACATATACGGATATAAAGAATCAATGGGAAGTAATTAGAATCTCTTTAAAGAACATAATGTATATGGGAGGATGTGAGGTTAATTGCAAGAAGCTCGTAGCATACATGTATGAAACGAATATCGTAAATAAAGAGGAGCACATTGACGTGGATTTTTAACAAGAAAATGTTCATCGTGAAGAAGGCAAGATAATCATGATTTTGTTGATGAAAAGTACTCATTCTCGATGGCCTATTATCCGAAGAGAATCTATGTAGTGGAACCAGGCCATATATGAAATATATGTAGAGTCCATAATTCGTATATTTGTAAATAGCATCGCATGTCAAACAATATCATAATATACCATTGTGGTAACACTGGATTGTCAAACTTGAATCTTAACGAAAATAGGTTCATAAGATATACTATGGATTTATCAACACATACGTTTGTAGACCGGGAAGTTTTAGTGTTCTCCACTTTGATTGTTACTATATTGAGTGAACTTCAGTATGGAGCTATAGGGTAACTTCTTCCTCACCAGTGAAAACGAATTATGAAAGTTAGAGTATGAAGCTTGATAACCTAGAAATTCACCTTAAAATTTTTGAACAAAACTGGGGTCCTTATAGAAAGTAGGCAGTTCCTTTTCACAACGAGTAAGGGTGAACATCTCAAAGGGCTTTTTGAAATATTCCGTGGATAGAACAGATATTTGATAGATGCTTTTAAAAGCCATCGACTCCACGTTGAAGTCATATCCAAAAAGCTTTCAAATTTATACAGATCCATAATTTAGGACAAATTCACTTACCAAATTAAAAATGTACAAATGCTCAAAGGTCTTGAACTTATTCATGGACTTCTAAATCAAGTCATACTGAAGCTGTCTGAAGCTTTAGGTGACTCAACCAAGCTTCCTAGAACAATGAAGTTATCGTCGAAGATCTGATAGGAATTTCATAAATCATATATCTTATTATTATAAAATAGTGCTGGTAGTAAAAGCTTATCGTTGGTAATTGAAAACTTTATAAGTGTGGCCAAATTATACTGGCAACGTAACTGGCGACATAGAGACGGATATATTATAGTAAAAGGCTTTATGACTGCTTAAGCGGAGTGCCTATCCAGATATGTTAAAAATGCAAAGAAACCAACATGTTATCACTTTAATTATTTGTTTCAACATGAACTCGAATTATTTTGAAAATGCATTTATAGAATTTCCAGGACAATTCACTTTTTACAGAAGCAGTACTCTATATGTGCTAAAATGCTTTGAAATTTCTTAAGCGTTTTATAGGGGCAAATTTTGCATTCCTTTTAAGCTGATATTCTTGCACAAGTTTCAATCTTTGTAACAAATAGTTTTTAATCATATCTATCTAAAAGTATAAAAGACATGAAAATGTATAGTCATAATGTAAAATATTACCGTATTTGTAAACATGATTGTAAAGGATTGAATTGGATCATATTATATAATACCAGGCCAGATATTTGTAACTCTAACATGACCTTAGAGTTTGAAAACAAGTGCAGTCGAACTTCGATTATCCGGACTCTTCCGGACTAAGCAAAAAGTCTGGATAATCCAAATAGGAATGCTAATGAGGAGTCGGAAAACTAACTTACTTCGAAAGATTTTAAACTGATTTTGAAAAGCCTTAATTCTTAAGTTTTTCTAACATTTTGTGCAAAATTCAAGCTAAGAATCCAACTAGATAATATTCATGAGGATATCCTGAGCAGAGAAAAGAGTTTGGATAATCAAGATTCGACTGTGTGTATAATCATTACTACGAGATCACAGGCTCAAATGATATATATATATATATATATATTAGCATCGCGTTACAATTTCAGCTTTTGGAGTATTTCTGAGATTTAATCCATTGAACGGATTACATATGAAGGGCTCTATTGTTTAGAGAGCAGTACGAAGTATAGCAGGAATTATCAATAGTCTTACTCTGGCATTTGAACTCTTGTGTATATATAAGGCCTAAGTAGTTGACTAGAAGACCTGAAAACTTGTCTCTAGGCCCCTCACAAATACATGTATCACTTGGGTGCTTTCCTTTAGCTCTTTCCACCACCAATTCTTTATTGAAAATTTGATGACCAATCAGCATTCTCATATTTGCAATGTGACACAATTGCTGTGAAGATTTGTCCAATTTTTGATAAAAGGCAACTTTCAAGTATAACTAACATTGAAAACACAAGCTCCAGCACTTTATATTTAGTCTCCTGCTATCATCTACCTAAAAGATTTTTGTTTGAAATGACAAATACTATCGTATGCTCATATGTTTTCCTTGACATTGATATTAAGTTTTTCGTTATTTCATATCAAATGTAACTATTGTTGCGTATGTTTAGTTTCTAACATGAGGCAGTCTCAAATGCAGCAGAGTCTATTTTTTATAGTAAAATCTTGCTCAAATTCAGGAGTTTTCCTCAAATTGTCACTGAAGTTCGTGAGCTAAGTAGTATTGGTATTTCAAAGGAAACATGTAAGTAAACAGATAGATCTTTGGAAAGAATAGTAATTTTGCTACGTAATTAGTTAGTTTGTTAGATGGATAGCTAAAAAGCAAATAAGTATAGGCTTGTTTTCTCATACATCAAGAATTACGCTAGCCAACAGGCAACAAGAGGATACAGAGCTGATTTACTTCGTTGATAATTCTAGCGCAATTTGAGCCATAAGGTTTGATCGTGCACATTCATCATAAAAGTGAAGAATTTACTAATATAATTGAATTGATGAAGAGAGCGAAGGAATGACAAAGTGACATAGATATGAATATGAAAGTAAGTGTTTGGGGAGTCAAAAATTCTACTAATGGAAGACAAAGGTAATAAACTGAGACAATCTAGAAAAGTAAGAAATTCCTTCTAATATCTATAAACTCAAAAAAGATCAAATTCCAAATTTCATCTAAGCTACGACTATCGTCTATCAATTATGCAACCATAAGTGTTAAACATGATAGATAAACTGTAGTCATTAGTGCTACATATATAACTAACTTTTCTTGCATTTCAATTCCATTTCAGGTTGTTCATAAATGTATTGTGAATACAGCTTTTTGTGAGGTAAGATGTATAAAACCAAGGTATCAATAATCATTGTAGCTATGTTGAGGAGTCCAAGTCCGGATACAAGCTGAAAAATCATGTTGGATGCAGAAAACCTGCCTAAAAATAAATAAAACAACCATTAAGACAACAAAACGACTTCATATTGAATTCAAAGCGCTTAGGGGTCAGGTGCTTCTGGGTGCTAGTGCGGGTTACAATTGAGGGGAAATGAATACTATTTAAAGGAAAATTGGGGGGCATGAAACTTTCTGGAAGATTTTCAAGCATTATTGTATGAAATCTTGTACTTACGTCTCAATGGGGTGTGAACATTCGTCGAGAGAAATAGAATGGGTACAGAATTGCAGAACAGTTCTAAAATTCTAAACCACTCCGGGACCCAGAGTTACACATGACTGACCCCTGGCCCCTATGTATGAACAATGGGGTAAACGAAGGCAATGGCAAAATGAATTAACAAAAAAGCAAATTACTACATCAATAAGAGCAACAGCAGAAGTGGAACGAAAATTTACACATAATGTTATTATTTCCTATCTACAATCAACAGAAGTCTCGCTCAAATCTTACCTATTCTACCAGCTTGAGAAAATTCGATTCTTACTGAAAACCTTTTCTTAACTATTCTTCGATTCCTTCTGCTACCATTGTGCAAGTTCTCAAATCTGCTACCCTCAAAAATTGGAATCTCTTGCTTTACTTTATAATCAGAGTAAGGAAGTCTTTGGACAATGAATTTGTATCTAGGAGATCTACAATTGCAAAAAATATACCACATATTCACCAAGGATAATAGACAACATCTAATAGGATAAAATGCAAGAAATGCTTCGATGGTGCAATTTTCCGTGAAAATTAACTTTCCACTCAGACTGATTTTCGGTTATACTGTGGCACTAAAACTTTGCCATATAAAGCTAGAAAACGAAATGTAGACCACAATATAGTATACTCATGACAAGTGGGACCCCGATACATGAAATTGATCTGTTTGCTTCAGGTTAGCCCGGCATACAAGATGAAACAAGCCTAACTATTTGTTGAGAATAAGTAAGTTGCGTATATCTATATGCCTTTTTTGTAGCTATGTTCTAACTTTTGGTTTGTTACGTGCTATTTATGATAATGGCCACAGAGTTTTAATGACATATTCCACTCTATCGTTCTTGTAGTACAGCTAAGCATATTCTAGGTAGTATACTTTTCTCCGCTTAACTGGGACCCAGGATAAATGGCACTCCTACAACGTAGGACCAATTTCTAGGGTCCAAGCAACAACTTTGCTCCGTTTAACTGGGACTGATAGCAAAATCTTACATACATTAAAGGAAAAAAGCGTCAGACAAAAAGATTTCGGCATGAGGCCGTGTCAGAAAGGCTTTTTGTCTGAAACTGTTCGTTCACCGAGGTTTAAAGTTTAAGCCCACGTATAATATCAGAATCACTCATGATGAAAGTTGAAAGACTATAGGTAGTGTAGAAGATCCTCTTTCATTTCTAGGCCTTTGATAGATAGGCCAAAGTAAATTCCACAATAGCAATCGCAACTACTCTCTATCATAAAACACATCAATAAGCGCAAAACACACTGCCTATGCTATATGGTATAGAAAATGTATAAAGCTGAAAATAGAAAAAATAACAGGGTATCCTCTTGTCATACTGAAGAATATGACAGTTTATGAAAAGATCTAGCACGTATAAGCAAGCTGGGCTATCGCATGAATGCCTGCAGTTTCCGATTGCGCATGCACATGTGCCCGCTTTAGAGTACTATGCAGATACAGGGAAACAAAACTCAATTTAGCAGATACTCATGAGAATTTTTCTTTTACTTTCTTACGGGGATAAATTGCTTGCTGCCATAGTTGAGTATCACACCCATATCCTCTTCCTTGGTGACATTGACTGCCTTCCCCAGTGTGCCCCCTCCCAGCATTGCAGTTCCATGGGCTGGCCAATGATACACAGTGGCAGGAATGTGTTATGTGGCAGCATTTACTGTCAATTAATCCACAATTTGCGTTTCCTTGAATCTACACAGTAGTTATACTGGTCTTTCTATCAACATGCATTGCTGCCTGTTGCACAACATTAATTAATTTTCGCCTCTCTATCCAAAATTGGTTTAGTTTCTAACAGGTAAAAAAAACAGACAGTAGCAATTCTATAGGTGCCAAAAATATGATAAATAGGCCAAAATTTTGACTGAAACAGTCCTCTAATATCAAAGGTAGGGTTCTGTATGTTATCATTTGAAAGAGAAGTGCCTGTTTACGATGGAAACATATTCTGGGCTATTGCAGATAAAACAGTGTTAGCAAGATCGCTTCCTTGCTGTTTTCACCTCTCCAGTGAGACCACCGAGCCCCCATTTCATGCTGATGACTATGATTAAAGCCAGCAAATTTCTGCACCACAAACAAACACATTAAAAGACTACTCTAATTCCTTATCAAATGCAATGGAATTAGTATCATGCAACAACAGTTGCTTTTAGGAACATGCTTGATGTAGAGCTGTTAAATCCAAGGTTATACATACCCAGTCCAAAACAATGTGTCCTCTGAATTTGAATAATCTATGGTCACCCGAAGCACTATACCATTTTCCCTGTATGTTCTTGACCTTGCATTTAATGCATCTGAATTCTGATTTAGTGATTTAATCCCAGCAACTTCCAATAACTCTTTAAGTCTGATTTTATCAGCCCCCTTAGAGGCATTATTGTTCAACCTGAAAGTAAAATTTTTGATTAATATTGAAAAACAGAGGTGAGCAATAACATGAGCAGCACCAGGGAGGGTTAGAGAGCTACTCCACACCTGTTTGAGCATGCAAGCCCTTTGTCTAAAGATCACAGGCTATTACTCCAAACTATTATTTCTAGAATCATTATAAAGATACTTTGAAGAGTTGATAGAATTAAGTTGACACCAACTATTTTCAAAACAGCATACAACAAACAGCACGGTTCAATAAAAGAAGGAAGGAAATGCGGAACCATATAGCCTAGCGTAGGTTTGCGATCATTTTTTCACAAACATTTCTCAAAAATTTTATCAACAATTTTGCTTTGCAATCCAACCACACCCCTCAGTGGGTCACGTGGTCCTTCACAGCAACATATGATGTCATCAATCCATTAACGCAAGTGGGGGCGTTTCTTGTTTTTCCAAGGCTAATTTGCAGATTTGCACGCGCAGCGGGCTGTATATGATAGATAGTTTCATCTCATAATGGTGTTAATTATTTTAAGGTATAAAAACTAAATTCCAGCTTTTCCAGCCAAAGTAGGAGAAAAACCTATGGTTTTCCAGCTTTTCCAGCTAAATTCTGAAAGAGGTTCATTTTCCAGCTTTTCCAGCTCGAGTGGATATCCTGTATAAGCACAATAAAATCCTGGAATATGCTTGGAGTGCAATTGCTGATCAGGTTGTAGGTTGCAGAAAAGGGGGCTCCACTGGTTTTCATGCTGAGAAGGAAAAACTCAACCCCTAACATGTTTTCAACAAGTTTTGAAGACGTAGATGAAAAAGGATAAGGCTGTGACGACCTTGTCCGTACGCAAATGCTATGCCTGTTCACCATCATAAATTGTGGTCCTGCCTCTTTGCTATCAAATGACTGTACACCAAAGCATAAGAAAAAGCAGTCTCATGCCAGTATGCTGTATCAGTGGTATTGTCCTAAAACTGAAACAAGGGGGAACATATATACCACGCCTTTAAACACACCCATTTTTGCATATATGACAACCATGTACTTGTCAAACCAGTGTATACGAAACTGTTAGGGTTGTATGATTCTTCTTCCATTGATAAGAGCATGCCTTTCTTTTCTTCTTCTTTGGCAAATGCATAGATATGAACTTATCCAGTCTAAAAGATGTTTGATGACGGGGGGCTCAGCCCTCAAGATCTCTCTTTAACAAGGGGGGCTGAGTCCCTATGAGCAGCCCCTGTCCACAATGCCCATAGTCAATTATTGCTTATTGTGAACTATCATTTATGCATCTTTGTCACATTTTGCTCATCTTATGTTGAGAACTTGGGTACAAAATTATGCAAAAATGACACTTCTGGATTTGGAAGGGGTGCTTTTGAGCTTAAAAGGGGGCAATTTTGCATAACGTACTAAAAAGTGGGGGACCATGGCCCCTCTGGCACTTTGGCTACTACATCCCTGCTTCTGGTGAATTTGTACAAGGCTCTTAATAGAACAGTCACAACCATTGTGAAAGGTTATATGCATGTCTGCAAGCAATGAGAGAATATTTATCAAGAGTTTCAGGGACACCAGAACATATTTTTGAGTGGGGGAACTAGAGACAAATGGCAAATTTCTATTGAGGATAAGCTACCTATATCACATACTAGCAAAAAAGTGGGGGAGCTGGTTCTGGGGTGCCTGGGTGTGCCATGTGAGGCTGTGAAGGCAAAATCCCTGACAACATTCTGTAAAATGGTAGCAATGATCTGCAAAATGGTAATAAGTATTCTTTGCTGGTAAATTCATCATTATATGCTCCTATTAAAAATATCATTCACACTAATGGGCAATCATTGAAGCTTGAAAAATTATTTGTCTTGCACCATTCAATTGCCAGTTCTCTTGAGAGATACATGAAAACACTTGGGGTCTGTTTATATGGAATGAACTGGTTTGGTAAAGGAGGAAGGCTATTTGCTGATGTTGGCCAGATTCCACTAGGAGTGGAAACATGATTTTTATTTTAAATAGTCTGCACACAGGCTACATTCTCTGAATTCAGCATAAAACTGAAAGGAAGCTTTAAAGTGGATTACTTAACTGCTTCATTATCTTGCCATCAGAGGACACCAACCATCCATTCATCATTCTATGTGATGCTGCATATGGATCTTTGAAAGATGAGAAAGCAACAACTGAGTGCTCAATTTTCAATAGGACATGCTCTGGATTCTTTGTAAAATATGAATCCTCCCTGAAATTTAAAATGATCACAGAACTTAAATATCACTATTTCCAGCATTGTCTGTGTCATAAATCAAAATTTATATCACAATTGGCATTATCACTGGCATCAGCATCAATATCAGTATTGCCATAAACATTGACATCAGTATTGACATTAGCATTGCTATCAAAATTAACATCAGCATTGACATAATTGTTGATATCAGCAATGACATCAGCATTGACATCAACAATAACATCAGCATTGACATCATCATTCGCATCAGCATTGGCATCAGCATCAACATTAAAATTAATACTATTATTGGCATTACTATCATTATTGTGCCAGTAATCTAATGACCATACATTTTTTACAAGTTCCTATTACTAAGCAATAATTACTGTATTGAATTTAATGGACATAATTGTGACAGTAATACATTGACATTATTATTTCTATTTCCATTTGTTTATTGTAATTATATTATAATCATCATATATCACACAATCATCAGCAATATCATCAAAGCATTACTACCATGATTACTATCATACTTACTACTACCAAACTCAATATCACCCAATAACAATTGCTAAAAGCAAATACTATAGATATACATTAAAAAATCAAGCTACCTGATTATTATAAATTTTTCAGGATCACTTTGGTCATGTCCTGTTTCCTCCCATCTGTCTTTGATATATGTTGCTATAGTAACAGCTTTTGACTCCACTGGCCAATTCAATGAAAGGCCATCAAGACCTATGCATGCATGACATGATTTTCTGTCATCTTCAAACAATAATGGAACAAAATGAGTCACATATGCCTTCTATATATGTCTACATATCAATGGAATGGGCAAGATGTATTGCACAATGGCTGACACAAAATGGACAAAGATTGCTCAAACTCTACTCAAACCTCTCTGCATGCTCTACTCAAGTCAAGGCTACAGCATACAAAACATTAGTAAGACCAAAGCTCACATATGCGTCATCAGTATGGGACCCCCATCATAAAAACAAAATTGAACAGCTGGAAAAAGTTCAAAGAAAAGCTGCCAAATGGGCAATGAATCAGTACAGCTTGACGGCTAGTGTCTCAGACTTTCTACGTCAACTGAAATGGCCACCTCTACATCAACGACGGCTATGTGCACGGCTTGTAATAATGTTTAGAATAAAAAATAATGATATTGCAATCACACTTCCATCCTACATTATAATGCCAACAATACGAACAACGAGATCCCTATCTTCAGGGGCATGGAGACCCATCCAGATGAGCACAACATGTGACAACTACAAATTTTTTCCACGAACGATTGTAGACTGGAACCGACTCCCAAATGAAATAATTATGATAGAAGACCTGGAATGATTCAAAGCCGCAATAGCAAGCCATGTACTTACATACTGAAATGACAAAAATTGTTTTTAGGTATAAATATAAGATTGAAATAACATATTTTAAAGAATAATGTAAATAGTGTTTTTACGTAAAAGAGTAAAATGACGTATAAAAAAATTTTTCCTTGGTTTACTGCACAATGTGATGATGTGATTAGGAGAACTATGAAATGTAGTATGCCTTGGATGAAAGTTCTGACATGGCAAGTCGCTTGCTGTGTTGTTATTCTTCACTGGTAGGGGTGGATGGAGTGTTACTCTTTTTTGAGTGAGTTTGCTTCTTATTCTTGCTGACATTTCTCCAATCTTCACATTTTGTAGTGGCCAATTTATAATTTCTGTTATTTATTTGAGCAAAATGCTTTATGTGATGCTCAGTATTGGCGTTAAAGTTAAAGATTGCCACAGAACAGACAACTAGGGAAGGAAAAACATAGAGAGGAAGGTCTAAAAGAAGACTATAATATAGAGGAGAAAGTTTGGAAGAGTTCGGTTTAAATAAATAAATGAATAAAAATACATAGATATATCAAGAAATAAATAAATCATTGAGGTGTTCTGGTAGGAAAACCATTTTAACAGAGAGCTTGATTCTACCTGATTTCTTGCTGCTATCCTTACAGCAATGCTCCACCTCAGCTTTCAAATGCAGCTCATTATCCTTCAGTGGTGGGGAGTTTGTGATTATCCTTAGATTCCCGGATGGGGAATTGTCAAACTGCAAGAACAAGCAAGACAGTAGAATGTTAATTTCATGATATTCAAAACTTTAATATCAAACACCTGTAATGGGGAGGGCTAGTATGAAATTATACGGTCACTCATTCAATAATTAAATCAATTAATTACAGCGTATATTATTTTACTAAGATTAAATCAAATGAGCATAACTTTCTGAGATAGAAGGACTGCTGCACAAATCAGCTGCTTTACCTCCAAGTATGCTTTGTTACCCACAAGTTGCACCAAAACATAAACTACTATTAAAAAGGCAGTAATATAATATGCTACTCCCAACGATTTCTCTTTAAGTACTACGTATTTACATGTCGTATAATGAAAGTATGTCATTGTGACAAATTAATATAGATGATCTCATTCTGAGGTTGTACAGAAACGAGGCAAAGTCCCTTGGATCAACTTCCAGGAAAACGCTGAGGTTAAGCACGAGAAAGAGAGGTATACGAAATAAAATCCAAGGTTCCTAGCCTATGTCTTTATGTTCTGGAGTTCCAAGCACCTTGGAGGACTGCAATTAGGATTACTGATGACAACTGAAGACTCTAGCACAAGTGGCGAGCAAGTTGCTACTGGTGGTGAGCCAATTTTGGTGAGTGGAAGTAAGCTCTTCGTCCACCCTAATAAATTTTATGGGTATCCAAACGACGACGTGATCAACTGGTTTAGTTCATTGAAAAGTATTGCAAGGGGAAATGAATGGTCAAACGATAAATGTTGGAGGATGATTTCGGCGTATCTGAGAAGTCTTGTTGGTGACCACTTTGAAAAGATGCAGGAGGGGGACAAGTCAAATTACAGAACAACAAAGGCATGTCTTACCGAGAGATTCAGTCCTGCGGACATATGGAGATCGGCATATAGTAGTTTGGTCGGTAGGAAGCAGGGGAAGCATGATTCCGTGAATGAGTTCACCTCTGTAATCCAACAGTTGGTGTCAAGTTCCTTTGC